>JBAMJR010000137.1:5835000-5957500 GCA_038501785.1 Myoxocephalus aenaeus
GAGCTCCTCTCAAGGGGAATGGCTACAGCTGGAGCGGTCCACCACGCCAACTGAAGTGGGGAGATCTAGGTTAAATAGATGTTAAAATGACGTACTTCATTGTTGAATAATAGCTTCAGACATGAGCTCTCCCCCCGAAAATAATGGATTAAGAAGAGGTTTTTTTTTTACGAATGCAACACCAACAACAACCACCAATGAGAATTTGGTCCGACAAGAGCACACCGACCACCTTTTTGACCAACTGACCAGATGGTGTCAGCCATACAGGCAATATCATCCAATACGTCTGTAGAACTACCACCACTACGACAAACGACAACGTCAGCACTTAAATCAGCTGAAGCCACATTATCTGCTCCAATTCTCTGGTTTGCTTGGCCTTATTTTCACATGCTCAACCCCCCCCACCTCTGACTGAGTTGTTAAGCAGGACTGATATAAAGAACAACAGTGTTTGGTAGACCTGTCTTCCCATGCAGTGAATGTACACAGGCCATAAGCACACAATGCACCAAAATAACAAGAATGTATGTTGAAGGTGTCCTACTTAACAGCCTATATTCTAAAAGGGGTGGCTTAAAGGGATGGTTTATTATTATGTATTCAACGCCACTGTTTCTTCTAGCCTATTACTGTAAGTATTCCAGTTAGAAATTGTTGGCACAGGCTCAGTCTGTGTGGCAGCACGCATGAAGCAACTATCCAGCTCGCCACTTCCAGCCTTCCCCTTCAGCTACACCCACACTGAGCTGCTCACTGAATTTAGATCAAGACAGAAACAGTTCTGTACCGACACAAACTTTGAAAAGCAACCGTGAGGGCTAAATATTTTACCGCAATTCATGCCATGTCTTTCTTTACCTTCAATAAATACAGAACCAAGTTCATCAGTTGAGTGTATTTGCTTGCACATTAGCTCTGAATAAATGAAGTCAGGATGCCCCTGCTCAGGGGCGTTCACTGGCCATCTGAAGCGTTAAAATCATTTTTGCTCCAGCATTGCAGGAATGTAAAACAATAAAGCATGTATTGTGTTCTGGAGTAGCTCCTTTCAACTGTCGCACCGTTGTTCTGCCTTGCTGTTCAGTAGGAAAAGTACAGAGGCGGAATGGGGCGACATCGCTACGCCGTTTCGCCGGCAGCATTGTCGTCACAGAGGCGAGCCGGATGTCTGCGTGAAAATGGACAGTTGGAACAGCGGAACGGGTGTGACGTTTTGATGAAAAGATTTATTTTAATGACAAAGATTAAAACAAACTCTCGCAGCAGTTAGCAGCAACCTAGAATGGCAGCGAATTGGAGAGACAACAAGATTCGGGAGCTCCATACCCGCCGAGCAGAGGACGAGATCAGCCAGCAATATAAACAGGGACGGTAGGAACGGATGCAAGTTGCTGACCGACGTCTATGTTTTACGTCACACAGACCGATGCCGCTGTTGTGTTTAACATCACGGCCCTTTTGCTCTCATGATGCCAGCATGCTCTCTGAAACAAGACACTCGGGCGGCATAATGCTGCCGTGGTTTGGTTCATTGTGAAAAAGCAAAATTGGCCTTACGGCGGATCTCGTTTGTGGAATCTCTGAGTGAAAGAGCTAGTGACCGTTGGACGCGCTTCATAAGACCAGAAAGAGACAACTTATGCATTCCTGGTTAATGAAATGCACTAAATAATGATAATGCAGGGGCAGAAGATTTGTGACTC
Source organism: Myoxocephalus aenaeus (assembly GCA_038501785.1). Classification (NCBI taxonomy): domain Eukaryota; kingdom Metazoa; phylum Chordata; class Actinopteri; order Perciformes; family Cottidae; genus Myoxocephalus; species Myoxocephalus aenaeus. The sequence continues at coordinate 5,836,710 of JBAMJR010000137.1, forward strand.
ATCCCACATTAAACAAATAAGCTGTGTAGCATGTCTCACGGTACATAAAACAAACTCAGTGGTTAATGGAAAGGAAAAATTAAGGATGGGAGTGCCTGAATACAGAATACATCTCTGGCCAAGAGTAATACGTTTTGACCCTGCTTACATTAAAAACTAAATCAACTAACGGGTGAATAAATCACCTTCCAAAGACAGCAGAAAACTATTCTTCAATAAAGGATGTTTGAAACGTTTCTGTATCCGACAAATAACTATGACAAATTGTGAGATTGCAGAAATAGATAGTTATTCTGGGAACATAAAACTGTGTTGAGATACTACACTAATGTCTTGTACGTACTGCTCACATGCACTTGCATACATGAATACATCTGGTTCTGTTAAAAAAATTTACCATCGACACATTTGGTACATGGACTTGCATTTATATAGCTCCTTTCTAGTCTTCCGACTACTCATTTACACACACACACACACACACACACACACATTCATACACTGAGGAAAGAGGCTACCACACAAGGTGCCACCTGCTCCTCAGGATCTAACACAAATATCTTCCAAATACTGAACAGACAGCATGGATCCATCTCTTGAGCCACAGCAATGTGTATACAAATGGTATGTTGGTTAGAATTCACTGAATGAGGAATGCTAATCCAAGGATAAATAGCTTCATGTTGGGGGTGCTGTTTTTGTTGTTGTGACGTGCAGTGGTTGGCGTACACTATAGCATTTGGAGTAGGCCAACAAAACGATGTGTGGGGCAACTACTGACGCGCAAAAGTGTCAGCACTGGTTTCATCAGTCTAACGAGACCTGACACAACCTTTACAAAAATAATTTGACATGGGTGATCTATGTTGATAGGGTTGATCAGTGGAGAAAAAAGGTTAATTATTTCTGTGACTCAAAGTTGCCGCGATACTGAATAACTTGAGGTGGCGAAATCACACAATCTGGACTGCGAAGAACAAACTCCTCCATGTGAAGCTTTCATAAAAATAGTAAATATATAAAGGGCAATCCTGAATCAGAATATAATATTTCTTTAGACGTCTTAGTACATTACATTTCATTTAGCGGACACTTTTATCCAAAGCGTCTATACACCGTAGACACAGCAACGGGGAGCAATTAGGGGTTAAGTGTCTTGCTCAAGGACACATCGACGTGGACTAGCGGAGCCGGGGTTCGAACCACCAATCCTCTGATTGAAAGAGGGGCATGCTAACCACTGAGCCACAGTCGCTAGTCGCCACAGTAGTAGTAGTTATGAAAACTATTTTCAGTACATGCACAAATTCTGAAATCTATATTTATACGATTTTGTTTTCTAAATCAGAACAGAGCAAAGAGCAAAGCTGGGGAATGAGGGGGATGCCATGCATCAGGGGTCCCAGTTCAGATTTGAAGCCAGGACATGATGGTTATGTGGTATGTGCTTTAGCTCACTGAGCAATGAGGCCGCCCCATCTGCCCATTATTATAAAGCGTGCAACGTGTTACGATGTGCGTGTGATCTCGATCATTATGCTCCGGCAAGAAAGCGAGAGAGAAGATAAATGATTGAATATGTGTGTGTGCCTGCTTGAGAGACCATGAGTGAGTGAGTGAGTGTGTGTGTGTGTGTGTGTGTGTGTGTATGCATGTGTTCAAGTGAGTGTGTATGATAGTAGAATGTGAGGCACGGTGACAGGCTCTACATTAATTAAGGATTATGTGAGGAGGTAAAAATAAATGCAGCGCAGAGGGAGAAAGCCTGGATGGATAATGAACAGCGGGAGAGCGAGGGATGCGCAGAGGGTGGATATGACCTTTCCACAGATGAGCATCATAATGTCTCACAAACACACACCGACGTAAAATTGCCATCATCTAAAGAGCGTCCCGTGTTTGAAGCAGTGTATGCCGTGAAACGCACCAGTTTCATACAAAGGGCCAGATATCGCAGACATGGACAAAGGTTTTGTCCGCTATTTGATCTCCAGACCTTGCATGTTCGTGGACATTATAGTTAAAGAAGTTCTGTTTAAAAGGATAATGATCCGGCTCTCAGCGGGTGACAGCCAGTCGGGTTTTTTCTGTACCTTTTACAATGACAACTTTACAGTTACGATAACAGTCTTTCTCACAATAAAATCCCCGATAGGCAGGATGCCGTTTTCTTCATATGTATCACTTACTCCGATTACATTGCCTCACCTCATTTTAAAAAGGCAGAATCGATGATCCAAATAAAAAACAAAGCCAAAGTCCTACAATCAAGCACAAGATTAGAATTTGCAGTTACTCCAAATTGTGACGGATGGTGATTTAAATAGAGACGTGTGCACTGCTACTGGACTTCAAATTATATAGTTTCACGGTAAGCAACAGCGATATCAACAGCTGAACACAACAATATACAGACAGAATAACGCGCTAGCTTGTTCCACTGCACGGATCCAATGTGCTAGCTCAATAGAGAACATCAGCTATTTCCCTTTTCAGCCTCAACCCCTCACTGTCCCGGTCGTCCTCGTGTGGGAACAAGACCAGCTACATTAACTTGTTCACACTGGTAGAGAAAAGTGAAAGGACCAAGGAAAAGGAAGAATGCAGCAGGACAGCTACCACCAGAAACCCTTCAGAGCAACCTTCTGAAAGACGACCTAGCGGTCTCTCTCTTGTACAATGGCGAGTAATGGACAGATGCGTCATTACAGCATGTATGGTATGCTGTATCTGAGTGTATGAAAAGGACTATAGATGAGATTTTTCAATTTCAGAGCATTAGCCGTATGACATTTAATCCACAATTTCAAAAGTGTATTCCAAAAAATATCTTCACGGAATTCTTGACTTCTGTGAAAACTAAAACAAGCACATAATGTATCAATGCGTCGCTTTGGATATATGAGAAACACAAGTAAGATGAAAACACTGCTACATTGGTTGTGCTGAATGTGGATATATTTGGAGTTTGTAGATTTAGACTGGTGCACCAGTGCTCCTTGTGGAATACGTTGATGTGGAGCCCTGGTGAGTGTCGTAAACCCTGTGTTTGAACTTGGTATTTAACTGGGTCTATTATAGCCCAGTGGGAATAGGAGTTACACGTTATTGGGGAACTTGAAGTACAATTGAAGGCCCCTCTGAGATAGGTCGGCCAATACATGCTAACATTGTGCCGCACTGCTTTCTGTTACAGAGGGACCAAAAGGTGGGACAGGCAGCTGACTTATGGAGACAGAGAAGGACGACCAACAGCAGACAGACAGCCAGACAAGCAACCCGATCCCTACCATAACAGAGGAATACAGGCAGAGCCAGAACAGAATCAACACATACAGCTACAATAACAGCCTTTCCAAATGGAGCCTCGCTGGCTAGGAATCATTCCTCAGACACGCACAACATACACACGTGGGTGCAGCGTAGCTGGGGACCAAACAGAATGTTAATGCTGTCCTGGTGCAGAGGGAGGTAGGATCCCAGATGAATTATAAATCACTGGGCAGGGCCGGATGGAGGGATGGAAGGATGAAAGACCTGCTACTGCAGAGCACAACCAGCTGAGGGCTGGGGCGGTGCCTGCTTAAAGAGGGGGCAGGGAAATCAAGCCAGACTGAGGCAGTGTCGAGGGCATGTGCATATTCGTGATAAGAACATGCTGATTTTTCATATCTATACACGTAAAGAAAGAGATAATATTACATATATCTGTGCATAGCAGTCAACTGTTTATGCTGACCGAATTCAGCTTTGTTGTCCCTGTTTTAGCCATATGGTATTTTGCTGCACTCAATAGACATAAATAGACAGTCAAATTCCTTGTATGTGTTGACACTGACTTGGCCTTTAAAGCGGATTCTGATTCTGCTTGCTAGTACAGAAACTGTAAAGTGTGTGGATGCCATTTAAAAGTCTTGAGCAACCTCAGTAAGGATTTGCCTAAAGACCACGTCTCCCTCAAGCCGAGCACAGGAATATCCCAGTTCAATAGAAGTTGCAGTCAAGTCTCAAATGCCGGGCCGAAAAGAAAAAAAAGGTTAAATTCTAAGTGATTCTGAATCTTTCTTGTACACGACAGTGTCAGCATCCAAATGAGCACGAGCTCAAAATTTGTCGAAACTCAAATGCACCGCTTCCACTACATTTATTCAGAGGTGGCAGTAATCCTTTGGTGCAATATTGCCCAATATTTTACCCTCCTATTGCCAGCAAAACCACACTGTAACAGACAAGTCAGACATTAGGGGTGGGGTAGGACATCAATTCACACAAGAATTGAGATTCTTACCCTCAATGATTCTGAATCGTTTCACGTGTGCAAAAAAAGTCCCAAAACTAAACATTGTAAACAAAGTTATGTATTTTTTGACTACTTTGTACCCAATCGCCCAGAGACTAGGAGCTCCAAAATCTTGTTGGGTGAATTAAATAACTCGATCCATAGTCTGTTTCAGTTCAAATGAACTGCGCCTGTACGCCCGTGGATAACAAGGGCTGGCTTCCCCCAGTACAAATGTTGCAGCAGAGATAGTAAGACCATTTAATGCCCCTGATATAATGATACTATAATAGCATAATAATGCAAGAAAAAAAACAATGCATCCTACATATATCTGACTACACGGTTCTTCAGTATTTTTGGCTCACCTAAGCCAAACAAACCCTAACATCAGTGGTACAGATACAGACAAACTAACAAACTAACAAATGACACAGACCACAGTCACTCATAATGGAATAATCAATGCACTCAGATTGGACAGAAAGAACAGAAAGGCTCCAATTAGTGGAAACTAGAGACTAAAGAAACTGCATGCTGTGACCACACGTCACAGGGTCCTCGGGTCAAATGAGACATAGGCTCAATCCTAAAATCCCCGACACCCTCACCTGTAAATTTGGTCATACAACTCGACCTGGACAATAAAAAGCTCAAAGACCAAAGCAGCAACTTAATCAACAGACTATAAAGAGTCGACAGCTCCTATAGGCAACTTGGCCTAATGCTTAAGCCATAACACAAACAGTTTGCATGCCGTTTGGAGTTCGTATAAGTGTGTGCGTGCGTTCTGGCTCTCCATCTTCGTCCGAAATGGAAACTGCAATAATTGAAAGAGGCACTACCCTGAGGGAATTGTTCTTCCGTTGTTCACTGTTCACAAGGCATCACTTCAGAGCTTGAGCCTGTACACAGATGTACACAAACACACACAAATACACTTCCAGACAACAGCAAACATATGGATGCAATTTAGCCAATTAAAGCTTTAACCCATAACCCAGTGCAGCCCTACCGCAGAGGTAACAAACCGTTTTCATGTGAGAAGAGAAAAGAGAAGGGATTACAAAAAAAATTGGATAGTGATTAGAAAGGAGGAAAAGGGCAAATTATATATTAATAAAAAACAACTGTTTTCCAGTGCTTTGGCCGTTTCCCTTTTCAATTCCCCATTCCAATAGGCCACCACCCGATAAAGAACTTTGATAGTAATGTAAGCACTAAGTCCGTTCTTTAATGTTAATGTCATACACAGTCAACTGTTTTGCTTTGTAGAAAGAGCTTTAACAAAACATATAATAATACAATTGTAGATAAAATACAGAACATGCATGGATTATAACACTACTTTGGACATTGTGTGACACATTACATTTACCTATACGGCTTAGTTAGGTCCGCGATTGATCAATTATCTGTTTTTCAAGAAAATAAATGTCAGAAAACACGGGTGGCTTTTGTTAGAGTACTAGACCATGCGAGTCGGGGGATGAGCTGGAGGGTTAGGTGTGTGCTCGCTCTATATGATATCTTTATTTTACTACTCGTGTGAATATATTATGCAGTGCACTCGAAGCCTGGTACTGCATGGTTGATGAGTGTTGCACAGCAAAGTAACAATATGGAAATCCCAGCGGCGTTGCATTCTGCTGGCTCTTTAAGTTAGCTCGCTGTCCTAAGGCTCATGCTAACGCCATGCTACAAGCCCCAGTGTCTCACAGCAACTCAGAGCAGACCAGAAAGTGCCGCAACAGACATCATAACAGGCGACGTAGCCATCCTGCTACAGCTATGATACCGACTAATACCGTTAGTCTTTGGGGACAAGCAATGCCTCACACAAGCTTCAGACACAGCGGAAAAAGAAATTAAAGACCATCCCATCTTCTGGTAGAATGAAAATATCATAGATTTCCTTTCACTGGCAGAATTACCACAGTATCTGCACATCCCAGGGATATTGGTTCATCCTGAGCAGCTGCTTTTACCAACTTGAGTAAAATAAATCCAGGAAGACTGAAGTGTGTTGTCAAGACATGATTTGCTAGGTTTGATACATTTTCTGAGGCGCAGTAATTTTGAATGATGGCATTATTTTGTGTTTATTAGTTCATAAATTATGCTACAAACATCATTCATGTAAATCTTTAAAAGGTTTCATTGAGGAAAAAACGTTATCTTTTATTATATAAATAATTAAAACATTTTGCTAATTAACATGGACTGCTATAAATTGAGTAAACTGCGAAAAATGTGCATCCGTGATCAAAAATAAAATCTTGTCAGTGAACATAATATCTGGAGTTTCTAAGTATTAGAAACAGTGGTGAGCAACACAGCTTAGTCATAAGCAACATGATGGAGCTGTACAACGGATTTTTGCACAAATAACACAGGCATGTTCATTGGAAAATAAAGAGGAACACAAATCAAATATGATGGACGGGTAATGAAAGAAAAAGAAACAGAGAAAGGTTAAGAAGAGAGCAGAGGTAAAAATTAAACAACATTCAAAATAAGGTTAATGAGATGCAAAAATAGCATTGAAGACATTGCTTTTTTTTTGTTTCCCATTCAACTGTCCAGAGACTCTCATTCAGACCAAACCAGTCAGAGATCTTTGGGTGCTCTCGAATAGATGCCAAATGAACTCCTGAGCTTCCTCACTTCTCTCAGCCATCCCCTACCCCCACACTCCAAGGGTGGAATTTCCTGTTGATGGCCCAGTGCAGACGCCCACTCTCTTATGGAAAACTTACTTTGAAGATGAGCATGAGAGACGGAAGAAGGAGAAAACCACTGAATAGAAATGCATGTCATGATGGTGCCTTCTGGCAAAGTCCGGAAAGTTTATACTGCTGGCACACTTTAGCTGACGCTTTTATCCAAAGCGACTTACATTTTTGCTCTATACACCGTAGACACAGCAACGGGGAGCAATTAGGGGTTAAGTGTCTTGCTCAAGGACACATCGACGTGGACCAGCGGAGCCAGGGCTCGAAGGACTACACAGAACTTTGTCTCAGTCATGGACCGTTACACGGACAGAGGTTTCTGGTCTTACTGGTAGAAGAGTGCCTGCAAGAGGGCGAAATGTGGTGAGGCAGCTGTGAGGACAAGGGGTGCATTGAAGCGAGGGAAAAGGGACAGATGATACATGCGTGTGAATGTACAGCCCCAAAACCGGGCCTACTCAGGTTACCTCCACAAAGCTTTCATTTTACCCTGGCATACCCAACCCCCTCCTCATCTTGTACACAGATGCACATCTCTCCTTAGCTTCTTCCCCGTATTGCACGTGCCTTAAATGTGCTCTCAGCATGTCCTTTTATGTTCTGGCATCATTTTGCAAGTAATGGTTGACCACCATCAGGACTACTGGATACACTCTTAACTGTCGGCCCTGTGCGTGTGTGATGTAATAGCGCAGTGTTTTCAGGAAGCCCTGGAGGGGGGAGAGGGGGGCAGGGTTACAGGGCTTTGTATTTTTCCTTCACCCCTCCTTCTGTTTTTGTTCGGTTGAGTGACTCATCAAAAAAAAAAAAAGCCCCTGTGCACTCTTCCCCCCCCCCCCTCCCCTTCCCTGCCAAGGTCTGGCCAATATGAAAGCAGCCCTGGAGAGGAGAGGACAAAAGGACACACATGTGACACGCTAAGGCCATTTGGGATCTGGGTCAGGATGTTTAGCTGGTCCTCAAATCCTGCCTTTCACTTGGAAACGCCTCTGACAGACTGCAGCTCACCATACCCTTTAAACTCACACCACTCGCATGAAGATGATCTCGATACAGGAAACTCTTGTTTCGTCTCATCTGCCACCTTCAAATAAAAAATAAAAAAAAGGCTCTAAAAATGGTTTGGAATTTGTGGACACGTATAAATGCACATGTGAAGAGGCACCGGTTTTCAATGGGGGTGGGAGGGGCGTCTTCAATGTCAGAGCTGAGAAGCAGAAGGCAGTATTCATATGCAGATTGGGCTTCCCTCCACACTACAACATGCCGAAACAATCCCTCATGCATAATCTCACACAAATCGTAAACTAACCAGTCAACAGGTAGCAAACTGGAGGACTAGTAGAAGCCAGCACCACCAACAGATGTGCAGTGTACACTGGCCTGGATTTGACCCTGGTGGATTGTTAACATGGTCACGCAATGGGTCTGGGCTTAAAAAAAAAAAAAAAAAGGGAGCATTTTTATTATTAATCTCAAATGGTAAGCCTTGGTGTATAAAGAAGAATCTAAATACACAAAAACAAAAAAGGTGAAAACCTGCCTAACATCAAGCAGAAAAGGAAAGTACAAGACAACACAATCTCAAACAGTCCCTCTGATGGAAAACTTAAACCTCGAGAAAAATCGGGAAGTAGGCCTAAGCATTTCATTTCTGACGCAATAATACATTTGCTTGCCGCAGCTGATGGATTCAGCATCTAGGTCAGAGGGAATGCAGTGAACGGGGACGGAGAGGCTGAGCAGCACTGGTTGTTATAATACATAGAGTATAGAGTTCGTCCTCCAAAAGTGATGTACTGCACAGGAAAGCTTTATCTCCAGTACCTGAACAAAAACTATTAAAAAAAAGAAAAGAATAATTAACATTCAGAGCATTCTAGAGTACAAATTAAGCAGATAAGCAATTTTAAACATGAAATGGTTGTCTGTTTGCTCCCTTGCCTGCACACTCAAACACACTTCTCTTACACAACGCTGAACGTGAGAGGGCTCAAGATAGAGCAACTGAGCAGGGATCCGGCTTTTGAAGCATAAAGGAGTGAGTCATGATGACCTACATAGGCTGTGAGGAGAGAGTGAGAGAGAAAGAGAGGGGGGGGGGGGGGGGTGGGAGAGATTCCTTCCGCATATCAAAGTGTTTACTTGGCTCTGCATGCGCCTTCTCTCTGGGAGGGAGGGAAGGGGGGGAAAAGAAAGCAAGAGAGGGGTAGATAACGTTAGCATGGAAAAGAAAACGAGAGGACAGGAAAGAGGGAGTTAAATAATACAATGGCTGTCACTGTTGCCTCCTTGATCTCTGCACCTGAAGTCTACCCTGAAAGCAACATGCACAGACAAACTAGGTTGCTGCTGCGAGACAACAACATCATCATCTTTATGGTCCCAACATGCCCACTGTAAAACATCAGTAATTAACCAGCATCCATCTACTGTCTATCTATTGTGATGCAAATGTGTGAGGAGGCAGTGCAGTGTCTCTGTGATACATCAGCTAGAATTCAGCCCAATACCAAAGAGACCAGCAGCATTCCTGGCTGATCAATAAGCACTGCAGAGAGATACAGTTCCCTTTGAAGCCGAGCCGTGGATCTGGTTTCCTAATCACCTCCACCACTGCACCCTGTTCCTCCTCCTTTTTGTCCCTCCCACAGATTTTCCAATACAATGGAGCAGTTTTCACACTACATGTGGGCCTGAGCTGGGTTGGTCTGTTCGGGAGTAGAGAGGGGGAGTAGTAGCTTCAGAGAGAGAGACACACAGAGAGAGAAGGCAAAGGAGAACAAGGAAAAGTGGTAACACAGAGGGGAATGCTATCATTTCTGGAAATGGGACAACATAACTGCCTCGCATTCACACTCTGTGCTACATCATTTGCAGTTGAATTCGTTTTCAGATCAAAGTGTATGGGATTGTAACAGTGTTCCGTGTCGAGGCTTTTTTTTACTTTGCATTGGAATGAAAGCCGTGCCGCGTGAAGATAAATGATCTTTTGAGAAATCTTCACAGTTAGCACTTAATGGGCTGACACTAAACCAAGGCCAGAGTACTTGGCATTTGCCGGTATTAAAAAACAATGTTACATAATCTTGCCCAAGTATCACACTATACAGTAGGTCTATAACATATAAAAACAATTCATAAATGGGAAAGGAAGTGAATGTACATTGCAAACTATTGTACAGGTTTGGTTGTAAACTGTGTTACAATAATCAAACTACCTTTCGAAGAAACAACATGGCAAGTGACTTATAAAACTAAAAGTAAAATACAAAAAAAATACAAAATGACTCCAATCCCTGCCGTCTTCTTTCTCTCTTCCGTTTTGTGCTGCATCACCTTCATATGAGGCCATGGGAGCTCAGCCAAAGAGCTGTTAACTGCCATCCACAAGAGGACGGCTGCAAAAACAACAACAACATCCTCTCTCTGAATACCATCCACCAGCTCGGTCTCTCTCCCTCTCACTCTCACCCCCCCCCCCCCCCCCCCCCAAACAAACACTATCTTGAGTTATGTCTCGATTATGAATCCCAGACCATAAACCTGATAATTTAAAACTACACAAATTAGGAAGTGATGCTGGGCATCTACTCCAAAGCCAAAAGCCACCATCTGCAAGGAGAGGGGGGAGGGCATGGAGTTACATCGTCTTGTACTGACTGTGGTGGACAATGAGTTAACTTGAGTATGGCATGTAATGAAGAGTGTTTTTGTGTGTGTGTGTGTGTGTGTGTGTGTGTGTGTGTGTGTGTGTGTGTGTCAGGTGGTATTTTGGAAATGGGCAAAAGGGGGATGAGGTTCAGGGGAAAGAGTGAAGACAGAGGCAGCATCTGGGGGAGGGGATGTAAGGAGGAAGGGAGACGCACTAAAAGGACTAGTGAATTATTGATGAGTGCCGAAAAGCTAGCCCTCAGTACTAATGCACGGACACACATACACACTAAAAAGGTGCACACAGGCATTTACACAGAGCGTGGATATTGTTACACATTACATCATCTGTGCCTCCTCCCCAGCCACCACCCAAAACCTCAGCCCGTCTGTCCTTTTGTCTCTATAACTCAACCGGTCTCCTGTCTCATGTCACGCCATCCCCATTGCATCCTTCACCCTCCCGAGCAGACACTCTGCTACTAAATCCTGCTGGAAGATACACTTCTATTATCTCTGTCTCACATCTGTCCTGGATCTCCTAACCACACCAAGCAAAAAAGCATGTAACAATTTGAAGAAAAAAAAAAAAAAGTATTGAGAGTTAAGGTACACAATTTAGAGCATGCTAACCACAACAATCAGAGTTCATGCAGAGGCTGTGAAGACTCTGACAACACTGTGTGCAGGCCAAGCATGGCACATGGTGGTGGACACATCTATTCCACAAAAACACAAAGGGGTGACTGAACCAATCTGACTGCTATCCCTACTCTATGCTCTGTGTTTATGTGTGAGAACAGAGCGAGAGAGAAAGAGAGAGAGTGTGTCATGGGGTCTGCAGGAAATGGTTTGTCTGAGACTGGAGAGCAAGAGCAAGCACACAGCTGAAGCCAGATGAAGAGGTAAATACATATTATGGGGGGAAATAAGAAGTGAGAACGATAACCGGAAAGTAATGTTTGGTCTGCTCTGCTTTTAGTGTATTCAGTGTATAATGAAGGCCGCAGCTTATTTTTTTGGAGCATGATGTTGTTGGAATACTAAACTAGATCCCATAAGAGCCTTAGCAATCTGCTCAGTGGTCCAACAGACCTCTCCACCCCGGCTAGTGAGAAATGAGACAAATGCATTCATTATTTATTCATGCATGCAATATCATCATATACTACCTTTACCTAGACATGAATCATTTTTTTTCTAATACAGCATCTCTTGCCCAGTCAGAACTAGAGTCAGAGAGGAAGGAGAAAAGACAAAAACAAGAGCATGTTGTGGTAAAAAAATATATTACAAACCAAGCAGACATCTATAAAACTCTTTTTTTGGGGATTATTTCTAGACATCAAAACACCCATAGGCAGCTTGTAAACAGATACACTTCTACAAATAAATGTAGATATCAATAAAAGAAAGTCATAGTTTACCCAAACAATTATATTATTCAGGCAAAGGCATGTATTATCACCATTATTACACCGATGGATGTATTGGACCGTCAGGATAAGCCACTAGAATTTCAATGGCCGTTTTTAATGCGAGGGTCCAGGAAAGACTTTACTTTCTGTGCACATTAGCAGATTATGCTAGTGCACAGGCACATCCTTTTGGGTTTCCGTTTGTGCGTATTCAGGCAGAGCACTGTATGCTGAACTGAGCAGAGCAAAGCTGACCTGCATTCAGAGCTGCCTTGCTCTGTCTCAACGTTGTTGTTGCCTGTAGAGCTCTGGTCTGCCCTTCCCCCATTCCTGTCTCTCTCTCCCTCTCTATTTCCCCTCCCCCTGACTGCGGCAGGCAGGCAAGCAGGGCAGATGGTATCCTAGCAAGCAGAATGACCCTGGTGTTCCTGCCCCTTGTTTTGATCCTGCAGTCCTGATTGTCCAAGCCTAATCCCACAGTAGCCAGAACTGCTGGACCGCTGCCAGCACTCTTATTAAGCACACAAAGGCTTTTCATTACAGCTAGGGTGCTAGCTAGCTCATCAGCCTACACACACACACCATCTCTGTGCATCCTTATTCTCTCAAGCTTGCCTCTTCTATTGCTCACCAGCTTGCGCTTTACTCAAAAGTATTCAGTGAAACACGGCGCCCGTCTCCACCTCTTCTATCTCTCTACTTTCTGCTCAGCCTGCATCTCAACAGCTCTGCATATCCCTCTGCCTGCTTTTCTAGTTTGTTTTCTTAATTTGGGATAAACCTGTGAGAACACCATCCAACTGTAAACATTAGAGATTGTGATACTGTTATAGCAGCAAAACTGTAACCATGTCAAGATAATATATAAACCATGGGAAAGTGGATTTGGATAGCATTAGGTATTACATGTGGTCTGAACATAATGCTGAGTGTTAAGCTACGAATGGAACCTGTGTAAACAAGGTGGAATAATACCACGATGATAAGGACAGAGAGCAGACACTTTGTAGATTCTCAGCCAATCAAAACATGTTACTGAGACCACCTCACTATGTGATGGGGGAAGAGATCGTTACTGTTCTGCACGAGTGCATTTATTATTAGCAAGGGTTACCACAGGATAATAGGGCTGGGCCTTGTATCAAATATAAACAATTTCGTGCTGTACATGGAGGAAATCAAATATCACGATATTTTGGACCAATTATGTTTTCAAAATGACAGTACACCATCTCAATGAGTGTCAATGAAAAACTTCCTGTTTCCACAGACCAATTTCCCTTCAATATAATAGCAGACCACCTCTCAGGAAATTTCTAAATTAAAACCCTCTAAAATGTACTATTATTTTTAATCCATATCGCTCAGTCGTACAGGAGAAGTCAAATGACTACAGCGTCATGCTGTAGCCAATCTGTTGAGCTATACAACAATAACTTCCCATCCCATTATAGAATAACCATCTATAGTTCACATCCCCTCCAACTACAGGCCCAAATATGTCAAAAGGTACAGCATGCATTTATTTTATTCTTCCTTTCCCCCCTTTATTTCTGAAGCAACAACAGACCTGAAGGCATTCTAAATCCTTCTAATAAATAATCCTCCTCTTGAGCGTACACACATAAATGATGGGGTTTTTGTACACAGCCAATCTTAAAAAAGTTAACCATAGTTCCAAGATGACAGGCTGCAAAATAGCACAGATATAAATGAAATCAGGAAAATTTGCCACAGTGAAAGGAACAAAGCCTGTAAAGGCACTGGATGTGTTTTTCGAAAGGCTTAGTTAGGCATGCACTCTGAAATATTCGCTCATTCTTGCTTCCTCCTCCTCCGAGCTAAAATCAAAGATTATGACTGAGAATTCTACAGCATGTTGCCTAGCAACCGACACAAGAAAGCCACACTTCATCTGATCACATGAGGGCCATGTGCATGCCCATGCACACCCACACAATAATACGGGGCTTATGCTTCCCCGAAGCCAAATCCAGAATGACTGAAGAATAGAAACACTTCATTCATAATGGAGTAAAAGTGATCATATCAAAAAGTATTCATGATACAGAGGTCATATTTATTCTGTCACTATTTACTTTATTTCCAAACTGTTGTCTTGCTATCATGAGTGACACCTGCAGCTTTCAAGTCGAAGACGTTTCAAGTCTTCAGAAAACGTTATTGGGCTTAACTGCTGCGCATGTGCATGTTGCCTGGTGAAGAGCAACAACTTATATAATGACAGCGAGAGGGTGGAAACAATGGAAAGAAAGGCATTGTGAGGCAGACACTCCTCAGTCTGAAGATGGGTCATAAAGAGGGCCAGCTTTACACTTTTACAGCTGACGTGTTTACCAACACAAAAGGTTCAGTGCAAAGTCCGGGTTTAACGTCGCTCCTCTCAACCAGATGTCATTTGCTTTGAGTTCCTTTCAACCTCAAACTTGTTTAAATATTAACCTTTTAGTTACCAGGATATTTCTTGGTCACATGCTGATGGTAGCCTTTGGGATTCTCTAAAGGCAGTCAGCTTATCAGTGTAAGCAGGTTGAGTCAATGCAGATGATGTAAGACAGGTCCAACCAGAAGAGCCATCACCCTGTACTTAAGAATCCATCAGGCTTAGCGATCAATCGGAATAGGCCCTGGCTTTGTGCTGCAGCTGCCGCATTGCAATAAAAGCCTTGCTGGGCCTGACCTGGCAAAAGCTGGGGGAAAAAAAGGCTGTGCTGGATTACCAGCAAACCCTGCCCTCTACTCCTTCCCCTGTAACGTACACTTTTACCTTATAAGCACCAAGCCACCCCCCCCCGCGCCTATTCTCGGACAACAGGTTAAAAAAACCGTTTCCTTAATTATCTCTGTAACCCAAAGGGTTGTTTGGTTGCTACAATACCGTAACCCTTGTGAGAAGGGGCCGATGGTTAAAACATAAAAAAATAATTAAAAAGTAACCGTCAAGTTTAATTAATTACGTAAACGCCGTAACTTGCCGCGGTGATCGTAACGTTTCACTAAAACGTTAATAAGTACCCCTTACAAAGTCGGATTTCAATAAAACACAAACAATAATCTAATCAAAATCCTTATAAGCCCCCTATTAGTACCTGTAAAGTCACAAAACGGCCGGAGTCTTTTTCTTTCTTTTTCCGGCGCACTTTTGAGTCCTGAGTCCTCCCTGGTCCGCCCAGATTTTTTTTAATCGTCATACAGCAAGTGCGGAAGCTGATTAACATTTCGGTACCCAGCATGCCCAAATCGGCCATTGTTTTGCCATAAAATAAGTAATTTTTCCATTTTTTAACCGAACGACACAGTTTTTTGACTGAAACTCCTTCCCAACATGCCAATGCTTTGTTTTATTGTGCTTTTTGAACCATACAGTTTGAAAAACTCGGGGGCCACTCAAGGAGGCATCTTGGGGGAATCTGGCTCATATCATGCTGGATGTTCATAGTTATGATCAACATATGGTATTAAAAGTGATTTCTTTGGGAAATATAATTTTTTTTCCGTATTTTTTTCCGTATTTGTCATTTGGGGTTCCTACGACTACTGGAACACGGGGGAAAGAGGTGCAGACCCCCATGGGGGTGTATCGAGCTGTATTGGTTACAGTCATATGCTACCCACTACATTATGCACTTCTCTGTAGCAGCCAACATCTGTACTCTATGCTACAGTACTAGCAGGGGAAAGAAACAAGTAGACTAGCTTGTATGCGTGTGCATGCACAAAGATCTTACTGCAGCTCACCTCCACATTTCCCACTATTGGGATCCATCAAAGATGCATTCACATATCCAGAGTCATCTCTTACTAGACACCTGAGAGGATTACATATTAGGGCTGTGTACAACAATGGTAGCCGTCCAGATATGCAGGGTAGTGTGCGTGTTACCCCTATCTACAGGACAGGTGAGGAGCAGATCTGCCTGATCTCATTCCTGATCACGTACAGATCCAGCTCCATTAGGACATGCCACCCCCTTCTCATACTATGAAAGTGGGCTCACAAGGCAGTTGCTATCCACCTTACGTTTCCCAGCAACAACAAAGTGCTCAAACTGCAATGTTTTGTATTTTAAAAAAATGAAGTGAAGTTGTTCTATTATAAAAAGGAGGTCTAAGTGCTTAGTAAATACTATGAAAGTATCAAAATGCAGAATCCACAGAGAACCACACAACGCATGTAAACATGTTCTCGTAGAAACCCCAAATACATGTATGAACCTGAGAATGAAAATCATATATGTCTCCTTTAACTTCCTGTATGCGCCAGAAGTGTAAACATAATGCAGACTTAAATTGAAACCTGACCGTAATCACCTTTTACCTGCATTTATTTTCAAACGTCTTACTTTCTTTTTACTGGAATTTGTATTGTTCTACATAATTTAGGGATGCACCTATCCAACTTCTTCAGTCCCGATACTGAAAGGGATACCTGGGCTTTTATCACATAGATAAAACTCACGCATGTGCGAATAGTAGCCATGAACAGCTGTTTGTGTTACAGCTGTACCGAAAGGATGGCGCTTACCAAACCGACTGTCCCATACCATACAGTTGAATACAAATACAGGTATATGTTCCTACAAAACAATGTACAATCATTATAGAAGGAGCAGCTATCTACGACACAAAATGTGACCGAGTCCGACACAGTCGTACAATATATGTGAAATGCCATCTCTCTCTACTGCGAACTAGTAATGTGCAATATGCAAATAATCGAACCGTAGCTTAAGCAATTAACCAATATTATATTTAAGATGCCTATTGTGAGTTAGAAGTCAAGATGATTATATTCCTCAGTACCCACAGGGATACTTGGGCTTTGGGTATTGGCTGATACGGCGGACCTGCGCAATACTAGCGTTTCATTAATACGCTGCCGTATGCCTCACTGTGTGGAAGTGCCTGGGATCATTCTTTTACATGCAAGGCAAGATCAGGCTCGACTTTGCATTGCTTTGCTAACTTGGTACAACAAAATGTAACATAGATATATGAATTTGCTGAATTGTTATTTATTAAAATAATGGTATCCAGAACTAGATCGGCCTATTGTAACCGTTCAGCTATGCGTGTCAGTATCGGGCTTGTATCCCATATTGGTGCGTCGGCAGTCAAAAGGCAGACTGCGATATTGTTTCAGTAATATCTCAAACGAGATTTTTGTGTACGGCTTTAGGTGAAACGGAGATAGAGCTGGGCCGAAACCATCTATCGACCTGTAAAAGTGACTGCTGCCTCCGAGCCTTGCAGTCTTTCTTTTTCCACTGTTTGCCTCTCCTCTCTTCTCTGGCCTGTGACATCATCACCGCTCCAAAAGAGGCGCTCTATATTTAGCTGCTCACACCCCTGCTGGGTCTCACTACTCTGTCAATGCCTCGGCCGAGCTCAATCTCCCTCCCTCCCCGCCTTAGATGGTTCATCTCTCCCAGTTAGCTAGGAAGGTTGGATGCTATTCTTAAAAGGGAATGAGGGAAAAGGGACATAACTAGAGACAATGGACTAGAAAAAGGGACTGAAAGGAGAAAAAAGGGAAGAAGCTTATGGAGAAAGACAGAGGGGAGGGTTCAAGGGAACAAGCAGGATGGTGTGAATGGCTGCCCTGTAAATCAGCCTCCATATAGTCTCCCTGTGAGAAGAGCTCACGCGTTGCCTCGTTACGCCACACTGTCACAATGTGTGCTGGCATGCTCACACACACTTTAAAAACAAAAAACACGAAAAATAAGCCCCGCAGAGCTCTGCAATACTACACTGCACTCTTCCACTGCTGCTGAACGGTACATTATAAAAGACTGTGTGGGAGAGAGGGATGGGGGAGGGTGCAGTGTGTCTGTGACTGGCATTTCAAACATCCTCCCTGCACAAAATAACATCCTGGGAAGATAATCTGTGAGCGTGTGACAATTTATTCAGGCTCACGTTTCTGCAGAGTGTGAAAGCCACTGAGCGGTAGAGGGGAAGTGCAGGAGACCAAAGAGTGTGTGCTGGTTACTTCTGCCTAGAGACACCCAGCTAACTGCTTCAGTAGCCACACAGAAAGGAAAGGACACACCGATTCCTTTCATTTGCTCGCCTAGATTAAAGACCAATAGCTAGCGCTTCTTAATTTTCCTACCAAATGTTTTTTCACTGCCCGCACTTTAATCTACCCATCCCCCTTGCTGCTGTTGGGGCTGCTCACCAAGACTCAAAAGGAGGCTGGCATTGTCGTAAAATGAGCTACAGTGTGATGCAGAAGAAGAGGGTTTATGGTGTTTTGTACAACGACTGAGCAGGAGGCAAGTCAGCAGGGTCACCATCAACCCTGCTCACCGGATCTGACTAAACTGCTAAGCTATATAAGCTGGGGTTATTCAGTCGTTGATTCAGTTTCACAATACAGCTTCAATGCATCACAGACAGCACTGATTTAGAACTGCAAATAACTCTAAATCGTTCTGGTGTTGGTCAGCTTTGCGCAAAGACTACATTTTAAAATACACCTCATGTGCAGTATTGTTCTTTCTTGAGCTGGGTTGCAACAACCAGCCCAGGCAGATAAGAGTTATCCTGAACAGAAAGCACGTGGAAGGAAAGCAGGTGGTCAGCAACCATATTCTACAGTCAACAGCTGTCAGCCCTCCTCACCAGCTACCATGATGATTAATTTATACAACTCAGCTGCTGGTGTTTACAACCATACCACCAGGAGTAAGACCTGCTTGTAAGTGATCGGCAATATACATTTCAGGCTGGTGGCTAGTTAAGTAGCATTCCAGAGAAATGGCTGGGAGTGGGGGCATGCCGTGTTTCCCATTAATTACCTAGACCGTGGCGGCCCGCCAAAGTCTATTTTGTCACGCAACAATATTTTTACACTTCTCGCAGGGTGAGCTGGCAGACCCTCTTTGGGTGCTGTTCCTTCACATCAGTGCACATAGACCGACTCTAGTTTGCCTTGGAAAGTGAAAGAGACTTGCGACTTCAGAAGTGTCAGCTTGCTGGTCGCGACAGCGCTCCCTGTTAACTTGGCAGACTGTCCTTAGTGTGCGTCTGCAGCGATGTCGGCAACCCACCAGACCAGTCTTGAAACACGCATTCCGCCTCGTTTTTCCCTGCTTTGAGAGTGTGACTTTCTTTGCCATGTCGTCACCATTTATATTCATACCATCAATGTGTTTATTATCAAAATCATTGACTGTAGCACAGTGTAAACATATTCTAGAACAACAGCACAAACTGGTTTACAAGAACACAAAGTTCTTCATGGATCTAGTCGATTCATTTTGCTTTCAAATGAACAAAATGATTGCATTTCACTTTAAAATGTACAATTAATTATTTTGGGAAATCATGCCCGTGTACCCCTTTAGAGGATCTAAAGTCCACCCACCAGAGTCTCACAAAATCCGGTGGGAATAACAAAGCCCTGGAAGGTTCTTCTCAACCTCCTTGTTCATAACAAACACACACGCCAAAACCTCACAGACCTGTAAGATAAGCTTCTGGAAAAAGCAACATATGTATGGCATATGTTTGAGAGCACAACCTCAAATCACCAAATCTACAAGGCCCACACACATCACTTTACCCTATTTACCCACCCCACCCTAAACAGTCAGCAGTTAACTGGCTTTACATTCCTAGAGCCACACTTGCACACTATTACCCCCCTCAGTAATGTGGTAGTGATTGAAGTGGGAACTAGGGGCTGTACTAACAGGTGGGCACACATGCTGCTCGAGAGATTCATCAGATTATCAGGGCAGGCTTGGGGGTGTCTCAGATCTGCCTGATCTCATTCCTGATCACGTACAGATCCAGCTCCATTAGGACATGCCACCCCCTTCTCAAACTATGAAAGTGGGCTCACAAAGCAGTTGCTATCCACCTTATGTTTCCCAGCAACAACAAAGTGCACAACTGCAATGTTCTGTATTGTAAAAAGGTCCCGTATTGCAAAAAATGAAGTGAAGTTGTTCTATTATAAAAGGAGCGTAAAAACCCAAAATACATGTATGAACCTGAGAATGAAAATCATATATGTCTCCTTTAACTTCCTGTATGCGCCAGAAGTGTAAACATAATGCAGACTTAAATTGAAACCTGACCGTAACCACCTTTTACCTGCATTTATTTTCAAACGTCTTACTTTCTTTTTACTGGAATTTGTATTGTTCTACATAATTTAGGGATGCACCTATCCAACTTCTTCAGTCCCGATACTGAAAGGGATACCTGGGCTTTGGGTATCATATAGCTAAAACTCACGCTTTCTGTTTTACGTGTACAGCTGCACTGAAAGGATGGCGCTTACCAAACCGACTGTCCCATACCATACAGTTGAATACAAATACAGGTATATGTTCCTACAAAACAATGTACAATCATTATAGAAGGAGCAGCTATCTATGACACAAAATGTGACAGTACAGAAACCAATGACAGTAGAGATGGGTAAGGAGTACTAGTCTACTGATTAGAAAGAACCAAATTAGGTAAACGCTTCAGGGAGGTCAATGCTGCTGTTGGTATTTAAATGCTATCTGGGCTTGTCTTCTTGCAGCCAAAACAAAGCAACTCTCTGCTTTCAAATGTATGCTGTGCACTTTCAAACCCTCCCTTAAATCTGAGGTGTTGCGTCTTTGAAGCAACTACATTTGCGCGTGTATTGAATCACAGCTGTAAACACATTTGGAGGCAGCGGCTTGTTGTTTTCTTCTAAGCCTATCGCACGTAGACACGCACGTAGACACTCATTCTTCAAACATGTATTTTCATTACTTACAGAAGTAAAAACTAAAATATTTCAGTGTCAGGTCAGCATGAACCACTGCGTACAAGTACAGCTCCAACAGAGCACGGCAAACGACGGAGCAGGAGCTTCTGGCTTTATAAATCTCACCTTTTTGGATTGGATTATACATGTGGATTATAGTTCATATCAACATAATGATGAAAACCTCATGTTGTGCAGTCCTACTGGCCATGTACAAGGGTTATATATAACCCAACACTAGAGAGAGAAACAGAGAGAGAGAGCATTGCTGATATAGCTCTGTCCTCTGTCCCCCTCAGGCCTCTGTGACAGGTGCTGTGCTTTTTTCCACTGCCATGCAGGGCCTCATTTCTCTGCAGCTCATCCCAGTTGGCTACGCGAGGCACAGCTCTGGAAAGTTGGAGAATACAATGCCAACTGGGGCACAGGTGAAGTGAGCATGAGGCCACCGTCAACATTTCTGCAAGGGGGTAAAAAAATATGTGAGGCTCAACGATGAAACTGGAGCTTAATTGGTCTTAAAAAGAAAAACAATAAGCTGGTGTAAATGTCTGATAGCAACACTATGGCTGAACTCAATAACCTGTTTGTGTTCGAGGAAACACACAAACAGAGGCACAGGATTTAAGAAACTGACTCGCAGCTTTGCCATTTTAATTCATCATGGGGTGGCAACCATTTGGTGATACCAAAATGTAGCATTTCAATATGCTTTGGGCTAAAAATGGGACTATGAAACTCAGGGGTGGTGCGGGGGAAAAAAATAAATGCAACTTCTTATTTTTCATATCAACTTATTCAGGGTCCGGTGGTCGACATCACACCAATACTAGAGGGACAGTCAAAACAAGCTTATGAGCTACACAACAGCAAAGCATAGGGGGGGGGGGGGGGGGGGGGACACTACAAGCGTCAGCAGGTCGCCAATATGAGCCAATATTTTCCATTATAAGAACAAGGTGCGAATTTAAGGCGTCAAAATAAATTCTGCCTTTCTCAAATCGTGGATGGAGCATGTATCCATCCATTTTCATGTTCGTCACTTGTTTATTTATGTGAGAGCATAAATTCCTTCCCCTGTTTTGTCCCCCCGAGGCAGGCATAAACAGGATTATTTACCGGTCTAATTCTGGCATTCAACCACATCAGAGTGACAGTTTTTGCAGCATCCGCAGCAGCATCTACTGGATTCTGTTTTCAAAGAAAAACTGTAAATTTCATGCAATCCATGCTTCAAAATGCAATCTCCATATCAAAGCGAAATTGTATGGAGCGAAAAATTATAACTCAGAATTGTAGGTCACATTACAATAAATATGAAAAACGGAAAATCTGAGATGAAATTTCTCATGATGAACTGCAATGGATAGAGAACAAGCCTGCTGTGATGAGTCGACTGAATGAGCAGAGCAAATCACCATTGACCAAACATTTAAAAATAAAGCTTTTCACAACATACAGAAATTTAGGGATACCCAAATTGTATTTTAGGCAGTAACCTTGCTGCTTTTCTCCGAGGAACAGCTGGAAAGCAGAAAGCCTAAAGATACTATATAAAATAGACAAACAGACAATTTCGTACGTAAGGCCTGTATGTACAATGTAAGGCCATGGAAGCAGTGCAGTTTGCTTGGTGACCCCAAATAGTCAACCATTTGATCCAAGGAGCCTGATCGACAGCTACTCTCACAGTCGAAGCATGGCAGTGTTGGAAAAATGTACTTACGTAACAAAGGATGATTCCATTCTGGCTAATTTAGGGTGCTGAATGTCCGAGTTGACACGGATATGCCTGGTCTTTCACAGCAAATAATGATACATAACCTACTTTGGTATAAATATCAGCATACTGGTAATACGGTTAATAAAAGAAGACAAAAACTTTCAATATTTCCCCTTAGTGTGGGTGAATAGATCAGTATGTAGACCGAGTTGCACTATCCAAATTCATGGGACCATCGGAGCAGCATCTTGGCGATAGCCTCAGGAGGGCTAAGTAACAACAACATACCGTTTCAAAATCAAATATGACATTTATTAATCAGAACAGAGCACAAAGTATATTTTGAATTTAAGTGTGATTCTCTGAAATCAGCTGGGGGAGGAACAGCTGTTTGCAGCACCTCTCTCTCTCTCTCTCTCTCTCTCTCCATTTTCTTTCAGTTTGTCGATTGTTACGATGAGGGGAAAAGTGGAATCAGGATCAAAAGTTCCATTTACACAAAAGCAAGCAGGCTAAAAAACTGTGTCTCTATATCGATCTCCACACACAAACAGCGCTCTCCATTATTATGAAACAATGGCTCAGATTGGTTGCTTTTCCTATAGACACAACGCTTAAACAGAGGGGAGCCTTAATATGACAACCAATCGACAATTGGCAAGACTTGACGAATCAGATTCTGCTATGTAAAATCTAACCGTTCAATATAAATCATTGCACATTGGTTTATTGATCAATTAATCATTTCAGCAGTTTTAGTAGTTTTCAACACCAATGTACACAAACTGGTGAACGTGTGCAACATCCATCGTTTCCATTCTCGATAACATGCATGCACAACCAGGATACAGAAACCCAAATAACTTCAAGAATGGATTCACAAACACAGCTCTCACTCATTAAATGACTGGACGTCTCCATCACTGTTGTGAGGTCAAGCGTGCATCGCGACCATCGTCAAGCACAACAGAGTAAACACCAGCTTTAACTTTCAAGAATAAAAACATTCAAAGATTAGAAAGTATGAGAAGTAATGCATGTGATGCTCTTGGAGCTATATGTTTTAAGGCACTGTGAGTGAGACAGTTGCAAAGCGAAAAGCAAAAACACTTCCACGCCACACCTTCAACGGTTCACCTTCATAACATTTTTGCATTCCTCTCCTCACCGCTAGTATGAGTTCGGATGCTAGCTCGGTCAGTCCAGTCGGCTTAAATAACGTTGGTGTTTTCAAATAGTATACAGTGGGTTCTTGCTGGCTGACAGAAGAAACAACACCGTCTAATGTATTCAGTGGGTGAGTTACAAGCTTTGTGGTGTGTCTCAGAGAAGCAGCCAATAAAGATGCAGGACCAGTCACCACACCTCTGATGTCTTATCTGAACATATCACTGTCACACACACACACACACACACACACACACACACGGCGGATGAGAGTGAGTCACTCTCCCTTCTGGCCATGAAAAAAAAATAAAAAAAATAATGCAATCTGTGGCAGGGAGGGAGACTGGGCCTTGACAATTTTGATTTAAATACATAGTACTTGAATGTTTTTTAAATGATTGTACACCCATTGGTTGATCAGGATTGTATGTTAATGTATTCATATACATCTTAGTTTGGTTATGAGGGTAAAATAAAGCTGGTAAACCACAAACACATTTCAAGCTTACTGTAACAGCAGTTCAATAGTAGCGAGTATCCATCCAGGTGATTACGGCTATCAATGACAATCAGGACGTTCTGCTGGACATAAAACCGATGCTTACAGCTCAGACCCAACCCGACCACTAAGATCAGAGGGACATAAACAAATAGATGCAGAACAAGAATGACCAGATGATGATGCCATGTCAATGCTAAACCTGCTCAATTTGAAATAGTCCTGGCCTTCCATCTGCACTAAGACAAAGTTTTCACATGTGGATGTGAAAACAAAGCTCTTAAAAAATTATTACAAATGTTGTTCGAGACATGGCGGGTTGCTGTGTAACAGTAACATGAAGAAACACACTTTCTGTTGCCTCCAGCTCTTTCTGATCTCCCCTTTTGCATGCTGACGAAGCCAATCAGACAATATGGAGTCAACTTTGGGAGCATAAAATACTGATTTAATCAACAGTCTAAGTGCAGCAGCACAGGAATTACTTTTCACATTCGTTAAAGGATAACTGAAGAAACCAAAAGGAACAATGATATATCCCGTTACCGAGTGTTGTCTTAACCCCAGCCTGATACAGCGATGCCTAGAGCCACACTGTTGCACTGGCTGATATGTTCCATCCATACAACAACGAGGACCCAGATGTGGGATGTCATGCTGCATCCATGTTGGACCGGCAGCGGACCACATTGCCCCAGCAAGGCAAGGAACATGATAATACATTAATAATATAATATAATAGGTAATGAGTGACCGTTGTGCTTTTCAGTGGTACGATGGCGAGAATCAGGTGCACAACAGCAGACAAAGACAGCAATAAGTGAAACATTGACGCTGCACTGATGTTCAACCTTTCAAGGGAGTGAATAATAATGGTATCCTATTTTAATGGGCAAATAAATTGGTTGTTAAATGAATACCGAACGTGTAGGTAGAGGTGGCTGTCAGAATAAGAGAGTAAAGAAGATGAAAAACAGACAACAAGGGAATATTTATGGACACTGGATGAGGATGAAACAGAGGAAGTGACATAAACAGTGACAGGAGGGGAACGATTAAGACCAAGGCGTATTGTCGATACCTTTTGAACTGCAATAATCAAACCAAGGGAATAAGCTACTGAAAGCCTCTGGTATACATTGCGTGTTGGTTTCCCCAACAACACTTCTAAATATAACCCTCCACAACTGGAGCAAATGTTGAATAATGAAGCGCGGGAGGTTCTGGAGAAGGAATACATTGCAAAGAAAATTTAGCCAACAGGCTTAAACAAAAATAATTCACATTTCCTTCTGCAAAGCTCACAGACAAACCCACGGAAGCATTATATATTATACCCGATTCAACTGTACAATTTTCATGTATACCCCTTGTTTATCTATCTTTACAGTCTTCCGATCAAATATAATAAGATGGTAGGTAGACCGGTAGAACAAGGTCTTTAATACCCAGAATTTACTAAAATATGAAACTATTCTAAATTACAAAAAGAAATGAATGGCACACAGCTGCATGCCAGAAATACATTGTTTGAAGTTCATGAACAATATCAGCATGACTAGGTCCTCTGAGTCTCTAGAAGTACTAGTACATTAACATACACTACATGTGTAACACAAACCGAGGCGGGTTTCTTCTCAAAATATTTTTTTTGCATATTAGCCTTCTCTGAGGCCAAGTCAAACAGGAGAGGTGTGTCAGAGCTGGCAAATACTGTACAACACAGACGCTGTGGGAGCCCGGCCAGGCTTCAGTGCAGCAAAAAACAAACAAACTTAATCTCAAAATCCCGCAACACTACCACACACACACACACCTGATTCTTTATTCGAAGGTGACTGGAAGTTCATCGACTGGCCTCTGGGGGGAAACGAGTGTTTTCCATGCAAAACCATGCAAGGACTACAGACAAACCGCCCGATAGTTTGAGTGTGACAAATCCTCTTTTAAGTCTAAAATTCCCTAATGCTTTTTGCAATGCACAGAGTCAAATATTTCTACAGCAAGACTTTGTGACATATTCACCACACCCATAACTGCAGTGGATTTAATGTCACCATATTAATTTTGCCTCAAACCCACAAATCCAGAGGTACATTTATTACCAGTGTCGTGTCTGATTTATTTGGCCTTTCGTTCACAAGGGAAAATGAGAGCTGGGTTAGGGAACGAAACTTTTTGATACCAATGTAAAGTTTAGGTACTGCATAACAAGTGCGTATACAATGGTGTATTTGGAAAGTGGAACTACATTTTCCCTTTCAAAAATGTCTTACCTTCCAGCTGTCTTAACTCAAATAAACAGCCATACAATACATTGATAGAGTAATTAACTGCCCAATTTAGTCAGTACTTCAATGGGACTGAGGTTCAATACCTCAATCAAGAGGATGGAAAGAATGCGAGGGTGTTTATGCATTGCCATTAAGTTCTGACCAAAGGTCACCAAATAGGCCAAAGCTGTCCTGAGAAGAGAGGGGCAAAATAGGAAGCGTGAGCCGGACATAGTTCTGATGATCACGATGTAAGAACAGTACAACAAAGTCCTTTCTGGGATGCCAGACGAGGGTAAACTTAACTAGATGACTTACAAAAATTCTGAATATCAGATCAGAGGTCAGCTCCACAAAAACCTTTGCTTCACATCCCCCACAAACTACCCCATAAAACAAACACACACACACACACACACACACACACACACACACACACACACACACACACACACACACACACACACACACACACACACACACACACACACACACACACACACACTAAACAAAAGCTGCCACTCAATGCTCCTCCCCTTTGCCTCTTTCTCTACTTGACTGTGGCTCTACTGCTTTCCTTCTGTTATGGTTATTTACATCTCTGGGAACAATAAGGCCGAGGCAGTGGAGCCCAGAGAGGGCCACAGATGTCGGCCACCCAACCCACCCCATGCTACATTCAGCTCTGGTGGTAATGGAGGGGTGGTAGGAAGGGATAGAGAGGGGAACTAAAGCTATTGTTAACATAAAGAAATAGATTTTTTTTCCAAAGGGAAAAGGAAGCGAGCAGCCAGTATGTTATGGAGTCAGTCTATTCTGCCAGTCTCCAAACCCTGAAGGATAATGTTGTAGACAAAAAGACTAGAGATCAACAACCTGCCCAGCCACTCCAATATGGGAAAGAAAGATGAGGACCTCTATGCGATGAAACAT
This sequence comes from Myoxocephalus aenaeus, assembly GCA_038501785.1. NCBI lineage: Eukaryota > Metazoa > Chordata > Actinopteri > Perciformes > Cottidae > Myoxocephalus > Myoxocephalus aenaeus. The sequence goes on from JBAMJR010000137.1 coordinate 5,864,173, forward strand.
GCTGCGCATCGCTACTACATTCATTCACACAGTGAGCTGCCCTTCTCATCAACAGGCAGAGTTGGTATTGATCTTCCCTCTGGGTTTTCTATTCACAGTCTGCTGGTTAGCACCGAGAGCAGGGAGGTTGTCTTCCAGAAACTTTATTCAGCAACCATTGATTTGCAATTAAACCGAGACCCTGCATTCCCCCCCCCCCCCCCCCCCCCCCCAACAACTCTGACTCGCAAATACCTCAAACAGAGGCCTCCATACAGATTACATTCTCATGTGATTTTATATCCTAATAACCACTGAGAGGCAAAGTCAAACCAAATGATGGCTGCTATAGTTAGGGAGAGCTGCGGCACCAAAAGGAAAACGTCTTGAAGGCGTTTGGTTTCTTTTGGGGGGGGAAATCGATACAGCATAGTATCGCGATAGTTTGCGTGGCGATATTGTATCGATACACGGAAGCCAAGTATCGATCTTTTATGTAATCAATTATGGGAGGCATCAGAGAAAGAAATGAGAAATGCGCTGTCCGCGTGTAAATCAAACGTCTGGACTTCCTGTCACTCGTAGCGCCGCTGCTCGCACAGCTGTTGCACGGCGCACAGGACAACATCCGCGACACGCCGCTGGTGAAAGACGTTGAAAAAAAAAAAAGCCTTAATCCGTAACACAGTCATCCCGATGCAGTTCCTGGAGAAGTCGGTGAAATTCCTACGGATAAGATTATGAACCGAGACACGACAGTGTTCGATGCTCCGACGTCTTTGGGATTTCCACAACAATTATAAAAGCAGAAATAGTGCTCATTTTCATGGTGGATGGCAGAAATGAAAACTCTTTGCAAAGATAAACCACAGAGATAAGCCACGCCCCCTCTCCGGCGCGTCCAGCTCGAATGACGAGACTATGCAGACTGCCGTTCAGTTTGTCAGGTGCAACATTTATGAAAGTGTTGGTCAGTTTGTCCCATTTTCCCAAGTGAGACGAACAGACTGAAAACTTTATCTTATTAGATGAAATATGTTGACAGTTTTCCTTTGGGGACAATTTGCAGTTGAAATACTCAACGTATCGCAGTATCGTGATAATATCGTATCGTGAGACCTCTGGTGATTCCCACCCCTACATCCTAGTGAAGATGACCAGAGTGCAAAATGTTTAGTGCTTGTTTAGTTATCATTAAACAGCACTTAAAAAGTATTGCTGTGTTTGTGCATTTCAATGGAAACTGTTTTCCTGTGATCTTTTTCAAAAGCAGAGCTTAACGTTGCATGCATGTCAGGAGAGTTACTGTGGCAAATTCTGCTTATGGAAATACCACTTGCAAGCCCATTAGTGAGAATCCTTGTAGACAGATTGACCAGGACATACAATTGGCAGAGCTGCACGGTCACACAAGTACAATCGCATAGTAATGATTTTTGTGTGTGTAATGTTTTTTGTGTGTGTGTTGTTGTTTTTTTTAAAGGAATTTAAGTGTACTCTGTACACAGATGGAATTCTGTCCGTGGCAAAATGGCTTCACAATGGAACCAATAGCAATTATGCGTTTGCTGGCAATATCTCTACCACTGAAAGACAGCCAGAGCAAGAAACCAGGAGGATGAGTGGCTACAACGGTCGGCAGACAGCCAGTGGATCTCACAGGGTGTGGTGACTCTACATCCCAGAAAAGGCAAGACATTTCCCGAGACGAACAAGCAAAGTTCTGGTTTGGCCGAGAGAGCAGACAGCAGAGTAAACCTGAGAGGGAAAATAGCTGAGGAGAAACAGCAAAAGAACAGAGCAGGCCGTGGGTTTCAACATGTAGACAGGAACCATGTGCCAGCACAGTTCAACACACAAGGTGTCTGTGACGAAAAGTCGGCAAAAGGCAAAGTCTCTTTCACTCTCTGGTTTCTGTCCGTCTTCCTGCTTTCTCTGCTTGGTACTGGTAGCATTACATTTACCGCCCATCCCCCAAAACACACACACACACACACACACACACACACACACACACACACACACACACACACACACACACACACACACACACACACACACACACACACACACACTCCCTCCCTTCCTTCTACTCTGCAGAGAGACGTGCAGGTTGGAAGAGGAGGGCCAGCAGGATGAAATGGCGTGGGAAGGGTTAAGTCCAAACTGATCCATCTGCTTCCTCGTCTGTCCTCCTGGCTGGCTGCTGGCCCCAGTCCAGCTTTTACACAGCCTGCAGCCTGACACAAAGCATAAATGCATACACACAACTGGACTGCACACATCAAACCACAATGCTGACAGGTTGGAGTATTTTTGCAAAGCTTTTTTTCATATATGGAGAGGGAAAGGATTTCCAGATGGCCCTCAACAAGGTACTCATGCCCTAGGCTAGGCCAAAGCCCTGGCTAATACATTGACGTGAACATTTGAGAATGGCTTTAGTATTTCACTACAATCCTACTGAACAAACTATGAGCAAAAGCAACCATTTCCCTTCATGGAAACTGGACAATTTCAAAAAGGAAAAGGGGTCACAACATAATCATTTTTCAATCTCTACATTTACATGAACAGAAATATTGTTTTACAAAACAAAGCTTACCGTTGAAAGAATAGCCTCAGAATAGAGTTTACATGAGTTAGTTAATGCTTGCACTCTGATATACAAGCTTACACCGGTTTGATTTTATGCAAACCGGCTGAACCAGCAGTATGGCATGTTGTGGCAAATAGAAAAATAGCCGACATCAGCAACCCGTGTGGACTGTCACAGCACTACATCCAACTTGTATTGCATTAGTATAAGCAAAAGGACAATGTGATTAACATAATATTTTGTTTGTTCATTAATGGACTAACTGACAGGTCCTGCACAATGTACTGATGATCAGAGGATTGCAACATGAAGGAGATCTACTTTTGTTTGGCTTAATATGGTACGGGTTTGGATTTGGATTTTTCACACCAGCCCTAACCTACAGGAAAGGCCTTTATGGAAGTCAATGAGGACTGGACTGAGGGACAATTTCCATAACACTTTCATTGATGCGTCTCTTTTGGCATAAGAGTATAAAACTGTAAATTAAAAGCTTAAGCATCCAATCCCACTTAATTCAGATATGCTTACACTGATCATGACCTTACATAAACTACGACAACCTGTTTGCAGTGTTTACATAACATTTGAGATAACTGTAGAATTCGTTGTCTCTTATTACGTTGCCTCCGATTATAATCACATTGACGGTGCATGTAAACATTGCTTTCCCTACTACTTTATGCAACTACAATATGGTGAAAGCTAGAAAAAAAAACACTATCTACTGCATTGTTAAATCAATACTTGTCCCCACTAATTTGACCTACACCTGTGATACTAAAACAAACCAAAAAAACTGAGCGAAGACGCTACAATAGGAGTCCGATAGTACCATTTCAGGTATGGCCCCTCCATGAAATGGATATAGATGCCATGACAGATCCATGCATTGTGCATAACTGGACAGCTGCAGGGAATCAAAAGGCAAGAGAATAATGGGAGGGGACAACTGTGTGCACTGTTGCACACACACCCCGATTAAAGGACTGTTGTCACTGAGAGGAGAGGTTGTCTGATGAAGGAGCACCTGGGTAGGGAGAGGCCCAAACCTGCCGAACCCTCAAAGTATTCTGCCTTTTGTATTGAAACAACACAACAAAAAGATACCTGTATACTGTACTGGATTTGCAATGGTGAAGCTGGATTTGTTTAGCCTGCCGATATTGAGGTGTGTGTGAGTGAATGAGAGTGAGAGTGAGACACAGACAGAGAGAGAGAGGGGCGGACAGACTTACAGTATGTCAGACAACAAGGTCAGCCCATCCCGGGAGAGGTGTTGGCTTTCTAACAGAGACAGCTACTTGAAACCAAGGTCATCGCTCTGTGGCTATGAGCGGGACAGGAGAGTCAGGCCAGACAGGGACAGCTTTGCCACATGGCCTATGGATAAGTTTGAGGTGTTGTGCAGGCTGAATGAGTGCGTAACTGTGTCTCTGTATATGCGTGCTGTCAAAAATTGATGTGATTCAGATCCCTGGCAGAAAATAAACAACTGAATGAATGAATGACATATCCACACCCATTCAGGAATTTCCTGAAACCAGATGCCTTTCTGACATAAACAAATCAGTCCATTATCGCTGCTATTACGGCTAGAAACTGTAGTGCAACAATCACTCGCTGTGTAATTCAGTATTTAACAGCTTGTTGCATGGTTTTGACTGCTTTCCGAGAAAAAGAGGTCCATTGACTAGCATTGCACTCCTTTAGTTTAAGATTAGAGCAGAGTTTCCTGTAGATGCTCAACACGGTCAAACATATGGTTAGATTTAGCAATTCAGACTAGCTGCTAATCCAGGCTGAGCTCTTACACAGTCCTGTGTAGACATATAAGACTATATAGAGCAGTTTGTGTCCCCTTGTTATATTTTTCCACTTTCCTTTAGTTTTGATCATGAGTGGATAGGGGCATTAGCAAGGCAAAGAAGGAGCCATGAGATGCCAAAAGATACAATAAATATAGAACTTAAACTTAACATGCTACTATACTTCCACATCGTCACTATTTTGATTATATGCTTTGCATGACATAACAAATAGCAATGGTACAAATAGCCATCTATTCTAGTAGTAGTAGTCTATTCAATGTTCACAGATCTGTGACAGTACGTGTGCTTGCTTGTGTCATTCTCACCCATTGAGAGCCTTGTATTTGCATATACGAACAAATACACCCAACATTTGAATAAGCCGAGTGCAAAACATCCAAAGGGGCTGTAGGAGGACTGTTGGGTGCAGCTGGATGAGGGTTACTGGATGAACAAACAAAACATAACTGTGTAAGGAGGGAGGGCTTCTTCAATGTTATCTTATCCTCCCCCACCTTGGACAAGGGCCTAGCAGCTCTAAAATTAGCTGTCACATCTAAACACAGTCTTTGGTGTAGCAGCTACTCTTTGATGGGAACTTGGCTCATGGCTGACGCACTGAAAGCACACTGGAGCCCATCTCAAAATACAGAGATGAAGCCAAGATAGTATACAAATGCAAACTAGAGACACATAGTCCTTGACTGCCTCCATTATTACATTGGACGTTACAAGTCCAATTGACAGTTACATTTAAGTCGCTCACTACAACAGTAGAATACACTTTATATTGTTTGAAATTTCATACATTTCAGTGCAATACTAATGTAATGACGTCACATTTTTTTCAATCGATATGAAATGACACATATGCAGCTAGTGGTGTATGGCGTATACCAAATAACTGCGACAATAATTAACATCTATTATTAATACAATCCATATATGAATACAATTCATATATATGAATACAAGCCATATGATTTTCTAAGTGAGTTTATGATACTTTATTTGAAAAATAAAATGATATCACCTGAAAAACTAGAGGGCCTTGACAAAATTCTTGTTGAGATAAATCAATCATAGCCAAACTGAAAGAAACGCAAAGTTGAGCTTAAAGTGATGTTTAAGATTAATTTGAATTACATATGAAGAAGTGAACAGATATGACTCAAAAGGGAGGACGGTGACATGAAACCGGCTAAAGAAAATACAGGGTTACAGTCGATGACGGAATAAGTAGATTGTAGAATACATGGCAATTCATAGACCACCAACATTATAAAGCAGCAGCCAGTCTAAATCAGTATAACCATCAGGTACAGATCCTGTTGGAGCGTGCGTGTATTAACATGTACTTAAGCTTGTGGAAAACAGTGCCTGGGAAGAAACCATGACCTCCCAAGAAGAGCAGGAAGAAACATCTTGATGGAAACAGACCAACATCCTGCGCAGAGATATTACAATATTCAATTGTATTAGTTTACTATTCAGCAGAGAGTACTTGTTTAATTGATGTGATCAATGTAGCCCCGCCCCCTTTCAAAACTCATGACTCGTTTGTCGCAGACTCTTGTGGGATGAAGCACTGCGACCGGCATCCCACCGGTAGCCCGGACGGTCATTGCTGCATGCAGTTTTAGGTTGTATTTAGATAGCAGGAGGCCAAATAAAGCAATATGATTTGTTGGCCATTCTTTCTCCTTGTAAACATTGCCAAAAGGTTTTGCAAAAAGAGATGACTTTCATGACTCATATACATGTTCCTGGACAGAGATATACACACATACACACATACATATATATATATATATATATATATATACACACACACACACATACATACATATATATCTCCAATACCCTAAACAAAAAGAAAATGTCAAACGCAGTATGAACTACATAGATTTACTCACACAAACGTACACAATTTAAATTTGAGGCTAGCAATCCAAGAGACAAAAACAAGACTTTTTGAATAAGCCTCAACCATGATTATATAGGCTTGTTATAAAATATCTCACATTATTTACTCGATGTAGTAAATGGAAACATTGCTATTGCTTACATGCTGCCACTGTGCTTAGTTAGTGTCCTTGTTGATCATTTCACTACACAAATCCTTTGTAATCTGTCAGCAGAAAAATCCCCAACTCCTCCGAGGTAAAATGCAGAAATAAAGAACAAGCCTTGGACTCAATCCTGCAAGATGTTGTACATAAAGCTGCCATTTATCTTTTTCCTCTCTCACGCCTACGAGTTACTTCTACTCACTCAGAGTGCTAACTGGTCTCAACATCCATTACCCAGAGCACACTGGGCTCCCACTTCCACCCTACTAACAGTGGCAGACTGCCAGGTTGGGAAGTGTGTGTATGTGTGGTCGAACTGCACAGGACGATGGCACAAAAACACAGAATTACAGTAGGTAATACTCACAACCCGTCAACCTTGAGAAATATGATACAGACCTCCAATACTCCTAAAATGAACGCTGAATTCTCGATATTTAAGTAATTTTTTACTTTGAGAGCAAAGTTGTGCCACCCATCCACCCCCCACTAATACACTGAAGGGACCATGCAAAGTGCCCCGACATGGATTAGCAGGCCGGGGGTCAAACAGTCAATCTTTGGACGACCAGCACTGAGTCAGTCTAGGCATAAGAGGCGAGATAAACAATGTGTGTGCTCTTGTAAACAATGTTGTGCTCTTGTAAACAATTTAATCATATTGGTTGTATGAATGTTGATGACAAGGCCAAATAAATTCACTCCCACAAAGCATGGCTAAAGAGATGAGCCTTTGGACTGCTTTTCCCCTGAATGTTGTGCAGCCCTAGTTTGAGTCAATTCAAGGAGTATTGGAGGTCTGTGTCATATTTCTCAAGGTTGACAGATCGGGAGATGGTTTGTGTGTATTACCTAATTCTGTGTTTTTGTGGCATTGTCCTGTGCAGAACCTCATCCGTTGAAAAGTGTAAAAATACATATGGTTCATTATTAAATTGTGGCGGGTCTACCTAGTCTGCAGGTGATTAATGGGAAATACTGGATTAGTCATGGAAAATTAGAACCATTTCCTTTTGTTTTGGGCTGCAACATTTTTTTGTAGCATGACGTGTTGTAGTTAATTTGCAGACATCGCAAACTATTATTGCATGCACATAATGCAATGATGCTGAAACGCTCAAACTCTAGCCTTCTCTGTCACCACTAGACATGCTGCTGTGGATCCCCTGGCCAGGTAGTAATGCATGGTTCTGGATACCCTTACTTTCCATCTCCCTGAAACTGTACGACCTATGGCAGACCTCAAATTCCTCTGCCTAAGATGTGAGCTCGCTGCCATTCAGCTTGCTATTAGCGTATTTCTCTGCACTCCATGCCACAGTGCCTCGCCTGTTCCCTGCAAACAGACTCCTTCTATACGGCATCAGTGTGCAGCCTGCCTGAGGGGAGGAGGAGGAGCATTAGAGGGGAGGAAGAAGGGAAGGCTGGGAAAACAAAGCCTCTATAGTCGTCTCTCCAGCCGGGCCAGGCCGAGCCGCACTAGCGGGGGCGAGTTATGTAATGCGACTGGCAGGGCCCACTTCCCTCTTCAGAGCTGCTGCACAGACTAATCCCCACTGAGGAACAAGCCTCGCTTTGGAGGAAGAGGAGGAGATAGAAGGGGAGATGTGAGGGAACCAATGGAGAAACTGTGATTTCAATAATTTCAGCCTTTCATCTGCACCAAACCGAACACACGGACACCTCCCCTCTCCTAGCTCCTCTGCTGAAAGATAACGGTCAGGATGATACTAGCACTGCTGGCGGCTGGCTACAGCATCGAGGATATTTGTAATTTTATATATATATATATATATATACACACACACACACACACATACATACATACACACACACACACACACAGTGATTATAGTTCAAACAAGTGCATAACTGTAGTTCCACACATGCCACTGCTAAACTATACTCAAATACCATTTATAATAATGTGGATAATAAACATGGTCGGCACATTTGCGTGCAGACACCCTTTCCTAGTGTGGTAGGGCCTCTCTATTCAGTCATTTTATGAAAACGTAATGCTCATTATGCAACAGCTCCTGCTCTACAATCTTATTCAAATGTCTCTGCGGTAGAGCATAGAGGAATGCATGAGTCAAACAGCCTCTAATCACTAATCGCCACTAACGTCTACGACATCAGTGCATTATAGAAGCTCTACTCTCAGACGTTCATACCAAAGCAGAGCATTGTCAACCCCACACAAAACCCAGATAGGGAGCAGGGTGACAGTTATGAGGCATGACGCTGAGAGGAAGTGGCAACAAAAAAAGAGGCATTTCACATAGTGAAAGACAAACAAACGGAGTGAAGAAAAGGACAAGTGATTACTAACCATAGAGGCCAGGTGGAGGATTTAAAGCGGTTAAAAATAAAAGTCTGATTCTGATTTACTTAGCTGCTTGCCTGGAAACCATGTGACTGGCATCACATGAGGGAGGAGGAGAGTGGCAGAGGGTGCATGTGTGTGTGTTTGTCATGCCCCCATAGGAACACGCACACACAGCATGACTCCCCTCCTGGCACCATAATAAGCTTTGTGATCAGTTTCCTTGGTTTCCACTGACAGTAAGCAGATATAGGCAGCTAGGAGAGGTAAACAGTAGCATCTCTTTCTGGTGCACAGCCACAGCCTCAGACCCAAGAGTGGTGGGTGGGAGGAGGTAAGAGAGACAGAGGGAGAGAGAGATGAATTTGTGCTGAAGAAGAGGGGGATGAGCCAGCGCTGCAGCTGTTGTTTAGAGCTCAACGTAAATAACTTGATTTCCCTATTATTTGTAAATTGTATTGGAATGAGACTGTAGTGATTATTATTATAATTAGACCAATTTGCACCTTTACATTTGCACCTTTTCTCACTACATGTACATCTGCGCTAAATGTGTTGGCAGTAGTTAATAGGTGTAAATTGTCCAGTTAGGGCTGCATGATGTGCAAAAATGGCTAATTTATAAAGAAATCTTGTTATTACAAAGTGCAAAAACAAGGTTATTCTAAGTTAAATAATCTTGTTGTGTTATTTAGATGATAGCTGGCTATATTAGCCAACTTGAATCATGATAGTCCTTTAGACAATGATGTTAATAGTCACTGGGACTCTTAGGATGGTTAGCTGACTCGGGCTATCTCGTAGCCAATCTAGGGATCGCATCTACGGGAGGGACAGAGTGAAAAAAGACTCTGCACACCGATCTGAGCTCTTGGTTTGCGTCTGTTGACTCTGGCTACACACTGTGGATGTCCAGAACAGTGTGTGGATTCTACTACAGCTGTCTGCAAATGTCAGGCTGATGACTTGTCTACAGAAAAGTGCCAATGAATTAGTAAACAGACTTTCGGTTTTGTTCCGTCTGTGCAGGTGATCATTTAAGTGGATGAACTATGTCCTTCATCAAGGTGTGGTTAGTATACAATGCTACAGCTATTTTTGGTTCATGCCTAGAACATAACTAGTTATTTTACCGTTTTTACCCATATCATATTTCCAGAGAAACAGGAAATAGTTTGGATGTCTATTTCCAGGAATCCCGTTCCCGGGATTAAACCCTATTCTGCACAAAAGAAGCGGTTACCTACTTTTCACTGTCTGACACACACGCGCACACGCATGAAAGCAGAGGTTATGCATGCACCAAGACCATTCTTAATACACGCATTCCAGTGGATAGAGTTCATTGCTGCTGTGCTTTCAACCTGCCTGTTGGTACAAGCAGCTCCTGCACACACACAACTTCCTACATGACTGAAAATAAAGGGTAGAACCTGATGCTTGTAGTATGTAAGCACACATGTATACAAGTACACTCAAGCGCAGAAAGTCTTAAAACATTTACATTAAAATAAACCCAGTACACAGTTACTTGAGCTGCGTGATGTTCTATTATTGCAAATGAAAATATGTGTCACATGGCTGACACCAACAAAAACTTGATTTCACAAGCATTAAGACTTAAGGAGCCAATATGGCAAACAAGGTAAAATGTAATCAAATAAAGGATGATAAAAAGACTAAAGTTCTCCAGTTGCTTGGTTCACAAGAATATCCACACACAAACACACATCACAATGTACTTATAAGTATATAAGTATATATGTATGCCAGCACCAACCGCAAAGCCCAAAGCATCTTTTTAAGAAACAAGTGCCTTTAGTGTTTCAAAACACTAAAGTGGCCTGATAAACTGATGGTTTTATAATTTAAAAAAAATATATCAAATGTGTCAACATACCGATTCCATGGCTGCGGAAGAATGTCAGTGGGCTAAAATCCAACGAGAAATACACCTGTCGTCTGAGTCCACAGAATCCTGAAAAACAAGATGAAAACAAACCAAGCATGAATTACCAGGACAGCACAAGTGGTTTCATATTCCTTACGATGAACAGGGATCGGAGACGACGCAGAGGGTCATGTTTCTCCTCCCAGGATCAGTTCATGCACAGTTCCCTGGCTAGCTGAGAAAGGCCTATGGAATAACAGGATACAGGGGCACTGAGACACATTTGATCCACTTTTTGTTTCTTTGACCCAACATTGGATGCACCAACCCTGGTCTTTATCCATAATAAGTAGAGCTGAGTCTTCTTGAATCTATTATTCCAGTATTTGTGTGAACCATGTCAATACATATACATTACAAAAACAAAACATAAATCCTTCTGCCGTGTCTGCAAGTCTGCTGCAATCTACAACCATATGGTTTTCACAGAGCAGCTCTAATACTGCGTTCACACCATTTTTGGCGCCGCGTTTACCGCTTCAGTTCACTCGCGCGAGTGAAAAGAGGGCGTTCACCCCAAACGCGACAAAGACAAATCGGGCGTGGCTTATCGCTGTCGCTTCTCTCCGTGAAAAAGTTATCTTTTCCGGTATCGACTAGGGAATAAATAACCAATAGTTCTGCTTTATACTTGTTGTGGAAGTCCCAAAAATGTCGGAACATCAAACGCCCTCGTGTCTGGGTTCATAACACCATCCGTAGCCGCACACTTCAATTTCACCGGCTCCTCCAGGAACTGCGTCTGGTAAAACGGATACAGTTTCCTTCATCCACCATGGAAATAACCACTAGTTCTGCTTTATACTTGTTATGTAAATTCCACATACGTCGGAACATCAAACTCCATGGTGTCTGGGTTCATAATATTATCCGTAGTCCCACAACAGCGTCTGAATGACGGCCGCTACCAGTGCTACTTCAGGCAGACCAGCAGCAGTTTGATTCAGCGATGGCAAGACGGCGGTGGTGACGGGCGGAGCTTCTCAACGCTGATTGGCTGACGCAACTATGACTCACGCGATTTTGTCGCCAGAGTTAGGCTATTTCAACTCGCGCGAATTTGCACCGTGTCCTTCGCTCTGTTTGCATCAGTCGCGCCGTCCGGCGGAAATTTCGCGCCTTCGCAACCTGTCGCGTCTGTGCATTGACTTTGCATGTAATCTGGTCGCGCGAATAATTTGTGTAGCGTTTGGTGTGAACACAGCATAAGGCAGGGCACCAACACTGCATAAATAGACAGAAAACGAGAATTAAGACTCAGAAGTGTATGGAATTGGTTCAATTTCAGCTCAGTGCGTCACTGCATCAATGCAGTCGTTCGCATCACGATTCTTATAGAATCTAGAAATGTCCACCCCTCTAAAATCAACCCAGCTCTGTCTGCACCCAGTCCCTGTGCCCTGTGGAGTTTGTGGTACGTGGCAAAGACATGGAAACACATAATTAAGAGAAGGCAACAAGCTGATTGGTATTGAACAGCTGCTCAAAGCTACACATACGACAAATTCTCACTTCATTTTTGAAAACTTCCATAACTTCCATAAAATGCACCAACCAAGTCACCATTCTTTGAAGTCTCAAGATCAAAGAAATAATAAAAATACATTTTTGGGATGTGACAGCATGGCTATGATTGCAATTTACACATTCAGCAAAAAGTTCCAGAATAAAAGTTTAAATGTAGGGATGTATTAATCTGACTTTTTCTTACTGATTACAAATAAAACCCAAACGTATTGCATCTACTGACACATTAACAATATAATGTTTTGCCTCAAATTCTAAATCTGTAAACTAGGGGTGAAAAGATTAACCGATACATGTCGGAATATCCAAACAAGAGCCTTGGATACGGCTACATCGATACACAACTCTGAATCAGACTCAAATTCCGAAGGGGAATCGATCATAAATCCACATAATACCACCAATTCAAAGTGTGTCATAGCTCTATGGCAGCGAGCTCCCCTCTCACCCCCTTCTCTCAGTCTTGAAGCGAAAGTGCCATGTCATTGGGTATTTAACGGTTGCTTTGAGTATTATCTGGAATTAATCATATGCACACAGATATTTTTCAGCAAAAGTGGATCTTACTACGAGTATACAGCCTCTATGTAAAACTGGGACATGCGTCCAAGCTTGACTGGTGGTGGCTCCACAACATCGGCCACAATCTGAGCCCAGTTCCACAGATAACAATTGTTTGAAAAGCATCCAATCTACGCCGATCAATATGTCGAACCCATCAGAACATTGTCTGATGTTGGTGATTGAAAATAACACTCGTCTGTGCATCAAGTGTTTTCAGTTGATTTAGAATGCTGTTTCTGTCACATAAACTAGTGAAGTGTCCGTTAAAAACATGCCTGTTCAGAACTGGCTGACTGCTTGGCCTGTAGCGTTGCTTCTCTCAGCTTTCAACTTCACTGTAAAAGCTGTTAATATGTCACTTAATTAAGTTTTCATTTGTTTTCATGAAAGAAAGTAACCCCTCCGGTCCATAGATTCCATCTCTGCTTCCTCATGGCAGGGTTGTACAGCTCTGGACCACTGAATAGGTCACTGGCGGGTTACGTTTCTCCAATGGTTGATTTGGTTCCACACCGCCGCATCTTAAACGCAGTACCCACAATCTTACGAATGGGAGGACAGGCGTTCTCGCTGCAACACCTGATATGGTGTGAACAACCTAACCAGCTAAAGCCCAGCTCTTAACCTCCCTGGCTGGTTGCCCTTCACCAAGTCGCCTCCCAACTATGAGGACAAAGATTGAGGATCAGGATTTAGGAGGCAGAACATGGGGGAGGTCACCTTTAACACCATTGAAAAATAGTGTATTTACAAGTCATTCGGATATGCATTTTACCCCTGAAAAAGTGCTTATTTATTATTTGTTAGTGTATTTATATCTCTGCGACAGGATCATATTAAATAGAACCTGAATGGAGGGTTTTACAGGATAGGGAACAAAGGCTGATAGGACAGACTGGGTGGCAGGTGGGTATTCGGAACAGGATTAAGGCCAGCCTTCAATGGGATAGCCTAAGTGGTAAGGAGGATGACTGTTAGATGTGTATTTGTCTTTGCACTGGAGTGGAAACTGTGGGGCTTTCCCAGCGGGAAGCACAGGATTGACGGATTGTAATAATCCAGACAGGAAGCAGAACACTAACCTCCCAGCAGAGTTTTGGATACAGAATACAGACAATCCCCATTGATGATAGATATTAGACCTTTAAACAAGAACTGTGAACTATAAAACACCAACCAAGATAATACTGAAAGCAAATCCAGAACCATCAACCAAGGTTAGTCTCTAAAGTTTATGAATATACAGATATGCCAGCAAGCAAACCATGGAGTTGAAAGAAGAAAATTATAATCAATAAAATGAAAGTTTCAACATTGACAACAACTGTCTAGAAGTGAAATAAAAGGAGCCGTTTTGAGTAAGAAAACTGATCATCTATTGTTTATTTCAGTGACAATTTCAAAGCTTCTTAACAGCTGCTAACAGTTGAAAATTGTATTCAAACAGTTGAACAAAACTGACAGTAGGGGTGGGAATCACGGAATCACCAGAGGTCCCAACGATACGATATTATCACGATACTGCGAGATATTGAGTATTGCGATAATTTGAGTATTGCGATTTATTACCTTTTTTCAACCGTAAATTGTCCCCAAAGGAAACCTTTGTCAACATATTTGATCATCATGTGTTTTCAGTCTGTTCATTTCACTGCAAATCATTTTTATTGCAGCAAAATGGGATCGTCAAGCAGACAAACTGACTAACACCATAAATGTTGTTCCTGACAAACTGAACTGTTTGTATTACAGTCTACATAGTCGCGTCATTCGCGTCGGAGAGGGGGCGGGGCTTATCTCCGTGCAAACAGTTATCATTTACGCCATCCACCATGGAATAACCACTATTTCTGCTTTATACTTGTGGAAATCCTGGAAATGTCAGAACATCAACGTTTGATTCAAACGCGGACGGCGCATTTCTAATTTCTTTCTCCGATGCCTCCATTTTTGCTTTGACCAACTTCCTACTAATCACGCTGACCTGACCAGAAAACACAGCACCATGTAGCGGGCTGAAAAAGCAATTGATTTTATTTTGAGGATCACAAAGTTTAAAATTGATATAATAAAAGATCGATACTTGGCTTCCGTGTATCGAGCTTTTATTATATCAATTTTATCGCTACGCAAAATATCGCGATACTATGCTGCATCGATTTTTTCCGCCTACTCCTAACTGACAGTACATTTTACTCAACATAACCTTACAGGGAACTATATTCAATTCAGTTTATTTTATATAGCCCAACATCACAAATACAAGTTTGCCTCGGAGGGCTTTACATAAACACACTTCAGAAAGCACTTGTCTTCATGGGAATAAAAAGACAACCTACAAGACACATTCCTCTACCCACACAAACTGAGATGCCATAAATAACATTACTGAAAGCCTAGGTATACGTCAAACTTTGCACAGTTAAAATGTAAGTGTTTACCAAAGTTCCGACATCTGAAATCGGGGTCTGTGCCCAACCATTTCTGCAACTATATGAAACAGCCAATACAACATTTAACTGGAGCTGGGGATTGAACACCTTAAGCGTTCTCTTTACACTCCTCCATCACTTTTCAAGTGCAACAGTAGGAATGCCTTGCAGGAGACGCTGTCTGAAACCCAGTATTTAAAACTATATTGCTTCTCCCCTCCCAATGATGGACGGCTTTTCACTCTGCATTCGAGACCATTCAGAGCTAAACACACTCGTGCTTTCTGGCTGTCAGACAACAAGTCATATGAACTAGTTAATCTCAAGCATAACCTGACGCTTACATTTTTTCAAGAAAGTGTAGTAAAACTAAGTTTCTAAAGGATGCTTTTTCCATGCCTACATATTAATTGAAATGCATGTAATTGCTATGCCACCGTTTGCCTCGGAGAATGCATATTTCAATTGCCAAGCTAATTTCCGTTCCTCTCTCCGGTGTGGTGCTATGTGACGTAATGTAAACACGGATTTTAAGAAGTATAACAATTTATTGACAATACATACAATAAATATTGACAATACATGCAATAAATATGATCTCCTCAAAGCTACCAGACAGACAACAATAACATTACCTCGCTAAACACACTTCACGACATACTTAAGATAACACTTATCCGTCAACCAACTTTGTTAGTCTTCCCACTGTGCGTGCCAACAATCACCCACTCTGGTTTAAGACTGAAAGAGAGACTGAATGAGCAACATAACTAGAAAGGTGCACTCCATAGAGTGCAGACTTCCGCCAGGTGTTTCTGAAACGGCCGCTACTGTAGTGTGCGATTGAATGAATACATTCCACAATTGTCTAAGCCTAAGTCTAGACACCAATGGGCTGTAGGACATCGTAAAACACACTTTCAAAGTCAAGAACAAGAGGCGATGTATGAAGGAAAGTGGCTCAAAGTCTTCCCGGTTGCTTTCTAGCATATTATCTTTGACCGAGCTACACCAGAAGAGAATCAGAATGCGCCCTATGTGCCAAAAAACACTGTTGTTGTTGTGGGAAGTATTTATGGTTTTACATTCACATTCTGCCACAACATGGATTTTGAAATACGGGCTTTACTTTCATTGTCTTGTTTTGATGAGAAAAACAAGATTTTTTTTTAATCTTAAAATTACACCTTTGTGTTCCTTATAGTTTTGTAACACTGCGATATAATACAATCACCACAAAATCTCCCCAAAATACTGTGACTTAAATGTTAGGTAATATCACCCACCCCTACTGCTGACCGGCCAAACACAAAACCATCAGTTAGCCGACATCTTCAACTAGACCAAGCCACTAAAAAGACAGACAAACAAAATGCATGCACATGTGCACAAACCAGCACTTATATTTACAATATAGTCTATTTAAACAATGACATATATGTGCTCCAGGCTATGGAGGGAAACAAAAGGAAAAGGTCAGAGGTGAAACGTTAAACTCCTACCATAATTGCAGCAAATTTCTAGTTCTGAATCACCATGACAACATGCCTGCATATTTTATTCTTCTGCATGTGTACTGAACATGTTCCTGTTACCTAACAGCTGAAATATCAGCAGTGCGTTTTAGAGCGCTTAACTAAGCTTAAAACAATAGAACGGAGAGACTGCTGGTTCTATGTGCATGGCCTGTGGTGACTAGGGCTGTCAACGAATAATCGAAATTCGAATATATATTCGAAAACAGAATTTCGAATGTGAAAATTAATATTCGAATGTAAAAAAATAAATAAAATAAAAAGTATTTCGGAGGATAATTATCGTGAATCTGGCAACCCCGCGATGAAGTGTCCTCTTTTTGTGTGTGTGTGTGTGTGTGTGTGTGTGTGTGTGTGTGTGTGTGTGTGTGTGTGTGTGTGTGTGTGTGTGTGTGTGTGTGTGTGTGTGTGTGTGGAGCCGTTCGGGGCAGAGTCTATGACCCGGCGCAGACGTGAAGCTGGTTGAGGCTTTCACAGGGTTTTGCTGTTGTTGTGGCGTAGGCTGCGGCCCACAGTAGCCTGTTCTGTGTTCCCTTAATAAACACCCTGTAAGCCAGCTAACGTCTCGTAGCTTTCCTGACCCAGGGTCGCTACACTATGTAAGCTAGAGTTAGCTTACCATTCAACGACAAGCAACTTGAGGCCACATCTCCAGAATGTTCACCCAAGAGAATATGGCATAAAATGTGGAACTTCAGCGAAACAGCACCGTCTGGATACGTATTTAGTGCCGTCCGCCACAAGGGGGGGGGGGGGGGGGGGGGGAGTGAACACCTAAAACTGGGGGGGGGAGTGAACACCTAAACTGAAGGGAATTTTTTTAAAGGGAATATTCGAACGTCATTTTTTTTGCAATTTTGACAGCCCTAGTGGTGACACATGACGTGTGCGTGCAACAAAATAAGGAGACATTCCCTGGGTACTGTGGGATTAAGGCGGAGACAGGGGCTCTGATGCTGGCTTCAGGACACACAGGCTTCTTTTGTCCTCCTTTTCTGTCATTTGGCATCTGATTACAAGAAGGAGCTTCCATTTCAACAAACTGGTATCACTACTGCTCCTATATGGGAAATCTGGACCATATAACAAAAAGCACACAAGTGTGTGCGCCCCCCCCCCCCCCCCCCTGCCCCCGCCCAGGGCAATGGAGCACCTCTCCAGTCAGTCCTGTGTCTGGCTGTCCTATCAGAGACCAGATCAGAGCCAGCTGAAAGGAGACCTGGAACAACAGTGCTGACCTCTGTCTGATTTCATAAAGCACATCACAGGCCTTGTGCATATCATGCAGGGAGAGTCATTCACACTCACACTGCAGTCTTTGCGGCACAGTAGATAATCTCTAACAAAATTCACAAGCTGGACGAATGTTGTGCAGTTCATATGCAGGACACAGAAAGCAAAGGATTAGAAATGTAGGCACAGAATCTCAGTAAGACAAAACTAACACGCAGTGCCGTTTGGATTAATGAAATAAAGCATCTATATAGCCAAAGCAGCCTGGTAATATACTGCTGTAATGTTATATGAGCTTAAAGTTGTATCCTTTGCTGTCCAATCAATAGCAATGTGGTAAAAACAAGTGCGGTCATAATGATCCAAATGAGTCTAGGGTTGGGTTTGGACCAATTTAGCCCTGTATGGAAAACAGCAGCCCCCTTATTGATTTAAATGAGGCATCTCTTTCGACATAGAAGGGGCGCCAAGGTAAGAAGGGGTGCAAAGGTACAGGGTTCCAACAGAAAAACGTAGGGCCGTCCCGCATAAAAATGTAACATTCAATGTTACGAGACTGAAATATTTCAAAAGGAACTTCGATTATGGATGTTAAAACAACTAGACTAACAACGACTCACCACCCAACTAGCCAAATGGAGGAAAACAAATACATAACTATATTATGTGTTTATTCAAGTTTATACTGTAAATATAATTGTGACAAACCCCCCTCTGTAAAATGCCTTTATACTACGCGTTAGGCTAATGGAGGGTGCAGCGCCTATAGTATCTGGGGGGTTGGCTGTCACTGGAGAGCTCAGTGATGTCAATGACGAAACTACCTTTATATTTAGTCTGAGCATTAAACCAAAAAAACAATAGGAAGCAACAGCAGCTCAATACAACTGGCTGGGTTTGGTCCGCAGTATGCCAAAGCATCAGGTAGCAGAGCTTATTGTAATATCTTCACTGATTAGATTCAGTCATCTACTCTTCTATGCTCAAACACTGGAGGGGATATCTGACACTGGAGGGTGTGGGGAGACAGCTGGGGGAGGAGGGGAGGAGAGAGAAAACGCACACTACACCTCTCCTCTTCAAAGATATCTACATTATTGATAAAGCCTGGCTTCGGTAGGGAGGGACCACAGCACAGTGATCCTCCACATCTCCGGCATGAGCAACCAACACATTGGCAGCTCAATGCGAATCTGTTGATTAAAAAAGACCAAAACACACGAGTGCCAGATTAGGCATCAGCATAGAAGACGGCAATGAGACGTAATAAAAAGCAAAAGCAGGGAGTTAGGAAAAAAGCACGGCACAGATAACAAAGATGAAACGGCTGGGATGGGTGGATACCAGCTGAACAACAAACCAGCTAAATAAAGGCCTAATATTAAATGGAGGCAGAGATGGGATGGGCTGAGGGCTGCAATGAGAAGGCAGCAGCACTCTAACTGTGACACAGTTAGCGACAGCGCTCGTTTGTTTGGCACAGCCATGCCGTGGCGAGCTCGGCTCACTCGCTCTGCTCCTCTTGCTATGAATCTTCTGCTGTTGTCAAGGTAACAAGCTCTCTGGACTTGGAGAACAAAAAAAAAACAAAAAAATCGCATCACATTCAAAAGATGTCTTTTCAAATGCTGGCCTCCAACTGAAACTTGCACGTGTTCCCAATATGCAGGATGTGCCATTAAACCTTCTCCGTATATAACACTGAGAATGTTGCTGGACAGAAAATGAAGGATCGCAACAACAACACAGTGGTTCACAGCAGTGCTGGTCGGACTGCTTCATAAACATTAATTAATTGGAAATTCAATCAATCCAAGGCTTCACAAGACAAAAGCTCAACCAAAAGGCGGCTTCATACAATTTCCTATCTGACTAGCTGAAACAATCATGGAATTTCAGCCGGTTTAACATCAAAGGGATTCATATGAAAAAAAAAAAAAAAAAAAGGTATAAACCGAAAAGCATGAATGTTGTATTATGAGCAATTACAACTGGGGGTGGGAATTTCTAGGCACTTCATGATTCGATTCAGAGGGCTACAATGTGATTATAAAACAATTATTGATTCTTCTTGATGAATCTAAATGTTTTATTTTCCAATTATTTTGTATCACAGTGTGCATCTCTTTTTTTAATTGTGAATCATTACAAATATGCTGTGTTTTTAAAATAGCAGATGACTTTACCTCCATTATCATTTATAAATTCAATATTAATAACAAATAGAAGAGATGTGATGGGTTACATTTCCCAGTATTGCAAAGAGAATAAATTCAATTGGGCCTGTAGCAGCATCCTCGTAGTATTCTGCATTTTCTGAATCATTTGACATAACAAGCTGCCCTTATTCAGGAATACATATTATAGACTTCTCTTCAAACAAATTCCCTTGGCATTGAGCACTCGTACAAAAAGAACGCTTTCTGGAACATCTGGTGAAACTTTACACGCAGCAATAAAGTGAGTGGTTTCGGTGACACATGATTCTGTGGCAACGGATATCACGCACAGCGCGATACTTTCCTCAGTGACTCCATGACTTTAGCTGTGGTTGTTTAGTGCGAGTATCGCTGTGTCCGTAAAAAAATGTTGAGACGATGTATCTCGGTTCTAAAGTGTGCAACACAGCGCGAAAGCTCGGATTCTCAATGACTGAATAGGCGCAAATCCTCGGCAAAAAAAAAAAGAAGTGAGAATCTACTTCTTGATTCGCTTCGCCCTTTCCGAGTTGGGCAAAAAGAAGAAGCAAAATGCTTCCATACGTTAGCTTTAAAGCCAGGGGGGGGGTTGCCTGTCAGATTGTATCCATATTTGGCTGCTCAAGCTCAGCCGCCATCACCAAAACTCCACTAGCATGTAGCCCAGTTTAGAATATAAACAAGACGCGTGCGTGTTACATTCAGGGGCAGCGGTAAGGAATGGACAGCCTGGTGTCACAGAATTGTTACAAGCGATCATAACGTTGAGAATTAAGTTAGAAATCTCTGATTATTGAGTTTTCTGCATCGAGTCATAATCTTTCATGAGAATCGCGATGTATCTAAGAATCGTCTTTTTCCCCCCCACCCCTAATTACAACCGGGGATGGGAGTAGAATAGTACAATCTTGCAAAAACTAAATCGATTGCCAATCAAAACCAGATGAGAGGCCGTGACTGTTGACCACCCAGTCAGTTTCATATTATTATATATTTTTTTAATGTATTACATCATAGTTTCACTTCAGCGCACACACACGCACGCACGCACGCACGCACGCACGCACGCACGCCGTTTGTGTGAAAGTTCTTTAGCAGGTGCATCTCTAAGTCAGTGTTTTTAACAATTCATACAGTAAGTGAAGGCCAGCCAGCCGATTCCCTCATACTGCGATTTGATATCAAGAAAGCTCGTCATCCATCCATCCACCCACACACTGTCATTTTCTGTTGCCATGGTTGCAGTGAAAGACAGAGCTCTTTGAATATTGGAAATGGAGTAGCAGCAGCACATGGTACATTATCGACATAAACACCCGCTCATGCTCCAACACCACTGAACACGTCGAGTGTGTTGCTTCTGAACGCCTGTGGCCATCCGTCCACCCACACAATTCTCAGCTAGTTTAAAAAGTAGCCATTTAATAAATACCTAGAGTTGACACACATCTCTTCCACACATACAAAATCCTGTATTCAGCTACAAAGCCAGCTGTCCAGTTCCACATACAGATGTGAAACTCAGAATTGTATCAATGCAAATTCTGAGTTCTTCAAAATACAACATTCTGCTCAATTCAATATATTTTGTGTAGCCCTATAGATACATTTTCCTCACATTGGTACAGGAAAAATTCCCCCCGAAAAAACTTTTAACGAGGAGCAAAAAAAAAAAAAAAAGAGGAAGAAACCTTAGGGAGAGCAACAGAGGGATCCCTCTCCCCAGATGGCTAGAAGTGCAATAGATGCCACGTGTACAGAATGAACAACATAACAGAATTACAACACATTCAAAGCATTTGACATAAATGACCAACATGCCTCTTCACAATATGAAGCCACCACGACCACCAGGATGAACAGACACTATGGATCCACGGTGTAAGTGTGATGGCTTGCTGCATGATCAAAGTGCACACGTGTCATGTCACGATGCCACAGTCACCTTGACAAGGAGCCATTTCAGAGCTTTCTTGTATTCTGCTGGGCTTGACCGTCAGTGTCCCTCGTCTCCCTTTTGACGGGCTTGAGCCAGACACAAAAACTCTTGAGTTCCTCTCCGAGATTCCTCACTTCAGCATCATACGATGGCGGTCTAAACACCAGAGTGTGGAAATTGCAACAGCAGTCTGTGGTTGTGCATGCATACAATAAAACCCTCGAAAGAGTCGTCACGGACAACCAATGTTTCATGAGAACACTATCTTAGGCAGAGTGTACATGAGCGACTACCGTTAACACCAATTGTCAATGAGGGCTGTATACCATAAACATAAACACACCCACGCAGTACGAGTGTTGAGTATGTTAAAACGGAAAAAAAGGAAAGATCTACCCATTGAATCTATGGGAAAGCATTTAGTTTTTAAATGAAGACAAAAACAAACAAGATAAAGACTTTTAAGACAGTTAAGAGCATTCTTGCTCTCAGCATTAAAAAGATGGACATGTACTAATGTGCAGCACGATTGTAGAAAGAGAGGCATATATATTGCTGAGACACACAACTGACTGACATCTAAAATGCACAGAGGACACTTAGAAACATTACATAATTAATCCTTATAGTTAGCGATAAGTAGGCAGCTTCTTGCTGTTAACACACACACATTTCAAAAATAAAAAAGATATCACATCTGCACTCCATTTTGGCCAACACCTTAAGATTAAGGATCAGAATCTACCAGCAGAGAAAACTCCTTGCATCTGGGACAACAGAGAAGGCATGCCAAGTAAAATATTCTCAATGGCTTTAGACAAGATGCAGAAAAATAAAAGCAGAAAAACACCAAGGCTGTTGGTGCGCATAGATGACTTCGATTTCCGTCAAAGGAGGAAACAAGGCTACCAGTAACATACAACGCCCTTAGCTTCCTGCAAGCCGTGCTTCCTGAGAAACCAGGGCTACTGCATAGAGGTGGAGATGGGGGAGGAGACTAGAGTGAGGGGAGAGGGGAGACGAGCGTGCACGTGTGCTGCTGAGCTCTAAGATGGAAAGATGGGAAGGCAAATGTGGTTGAGAGAAAGTGAAAGCAGAAGTCGCGAGAGGACAGAGGTGATGAGGGGGGTGGAAAGAACGAGTTGAGAGTTAAGCCGAGTGTGTGAGAGAGCAACATAACAGTGCACCACAGGGCAGAGTTCTGCGGACTATCTAATCCGTCCAAGAATCACAGAGGGTGATATGAAATAGATGGTATGTTGCAATTGAGTAAAGTGTGTGTGTGTGTCATATAATTAACGTAGACATGCGAGGAAAGTATGCAGGACTGGCAGGACAATGCAAGAGTGTGAGGAACAGTCCCTTTGCTCTATCAATCAACCACTCCAAGTATAGCTCCTTATTATTACATTATTAAATAGGAAAAACATTCATAATAGAACAGCTGAAGCTTAAAATAGATTTCAATTTTGGACCCTTCTACCAGGGAACATTTCTTTCACCAAATGTGTTGCCACATGGCCCACAAAAAGACAATATTGGCAGATCTAAACCGAGGGACACTTAATGAGGTATTGACCAAAACATAGCGTCTGATAAATAAGGTGTGAATTGAGATGTGGAGAAACACCTGATAAAGATACTGATATTGGTCCAATACTGACTCAAATAGCTGGGTCGGGTAAAGGTGGCAATGGGCCGATCTGGTATTGGATACAATTGTTTTTCTGTGGTTTTCCCAGACAAATAAATGGTGGGGCTCTAATATCCAAGACTTGAGAGCTGGCTACAAAAAGGATGCCGTGTGTGTGATGGAAGCCATCCAATTCCTGATGCTGTTTTCTTGACACCCATGTTGCTACCTGCCTTCCAGGTGTGGTTTTCTGACACCATAGACCATGTGCATGTAAAGCCTAATTCATGCTTCTCCGTCAGGTCGACGGCGTACCTACGCTGTAGCTTGCGCGTCGACGCAGACCCCTACGCCGTAGCCTGACGCGCACCTCCAAAAAAATCCTAACTACGCGTCGCGTTGACGCGGACCGCAACGCTGTGATTGGTCCGCGGTTTCCGGCGGTTGCTCTTTCCGGTTTGTCTTCCTACACCGCCATTTTTAAAGTTCTTGTAGACCGGTAGTAACAATGGACCAAACAGAAGAACGAATCATCGAGGAGGTCAGGAAATACGACCACCTTTATAACTTTTCTTCGAGGGACTACAAAGACTGAAAAATGACATTAAACTCATGGCGAGAAATCGCGCAAAACACAGCCACACAGGCACACCCCCCTGGCGGCATGGCGGTTAATTGCAGAGCAACGCGGACCCTCGACGCAGAACTTCGAATGCTCAACGACGGCGTCACGTCGACGGCGTCACGTCGACGGCGAAGCATGAATTAGGCTTAACACTTATTGGCCACTGACTCTCAGGTCTCAGATGTCCACATTTGCTCCCAGCACAAGTGTGATATTTACTGGAAATGATACAATATAGCCAACAGCAAGGTTGTAATACCTCATTACCTTGATATGGCTACTCCAGCCAGTGAGCCAATTGCCACTTCCTACGCCCCCCCCTATACTTCAGCTGCCTTTACTCGGACACCACTCATTTTGTAACACCACCTTCATGTCGATCTTAACTACATATCCGTTTAGTTTTGTAAGCATCTTGCATGGTGGCGATGCTATCCCGCTCACAAAATCTGTCCACAGACAGTCAGAAAAATAAACACCTGGCAAAATACTCCAAACTGCTTCTGTGGTAGTTCCTGGTACACCAAGTGTCTTGTGATGACAGACAAGCACAGGGTGAAATGGTACCTGATACACGATAACAGGTAGACCCAATGTGTAGCACGTGTGAAAACATGCAAAAACATTGCTATGATCCTTTACCTGCTTTCCCTTTTCTAAGAAAACTGTACATTCAAACAGGCCATGCAGTGATTGTGGGTGAGAACTAGCTTTGCATAAGTAATGAGGAGGAATAAAAGACTGTCCTACATCCATGCCAGAGATTACACTGCTGGCTTCTGTTTCTTTAAAAAGATTCACTGCAAGGGAGTATGAGTGACACAGGCACGCACACGCACACGCACACACAAGCCAGTGTATTTATAGGAAAGAAGGTTCTAGTATCAAAAGAACTTTAAAGATCAGCGTCTGGTTAACTCTAGTCAACCAATCACAGACCTGTGACTATTCCAAGCCTTGACAGACAACCAGGGAAATGCTGAACAGATTATTGGCAGCTCTAGGCCAACTTCATGGCCTCTATGTCTTCTATGTTTCCTGTTCTGCTATTTTCCTACTTCTCCTTCAGACGGCTTCCTTTCTCAAAACAAATAACTCAGTGAAGTGTTTTCACAATGTGCGACACACGGATACAATGTGGACGCACAGGCCTTGATATAAGGGCCAAGCACACATTGGCCTGTAGCTTTAAGAAGGACTCGGAGTTGCCACATATTCAGGAGGGAAAGTCCCTGTGCAGGCTGACTGAAAATTATGTGATTTTCCACTCCCTGCTGACTGCTCTGGTTAAACACGCTCGCTAATTCCTATCCCTGCACCAAGAAAAGATTTACTTCACCATCTGAGACAGGAGGAACATTCTAGACAATATTATATTTGAAGTTATTCAGGGCTGAAATGTATTCTTTTTTTTACTTTTGTTCATCCTGTTGACTTTTTTTTTTTGAAAATGAAAAACACGAAACTGTGAAAATGCCCATCAAAATGTCCAGTTGCCCAAGTGACTTCCTAAGACTTTGAGAAGATACAGCAATGTAGAAAACAAGAAAAATAGGTGAGCTAAAATTGTCCGCACCTTATGTTTCTTGTCATTTTACCTCTTATGTGATTTCTTCAGATTATCTACAAGCTTTTGTCATTTCAAAGATCAAGTAAAGTGATGATCACAAAGTACAGATGTTTTATGTTTATGCTGTCAGAAGTCTTTGTGAGCATTAAATAGTGATTAAATAGGTCTCAATGTAGCAGCCCATAAACTAATTTCAGCCTTGGTTGACAGGTAGCATACTAGTAGTCTTATATTAATGCTGACGCAAACATTAAACAAAGATATTACCACACGAGCACCGTATCAATTAAAACTGAAACGTAGCTATATCATATATTCAAAGGGGAGTTGTTCCACTATAAAAAGTGAGTAGTAGGGATGTCAATAATTAACTGTTAACCTAAGAAAAAGAAAAACGATTACTGTAATCAGTTAATTAAAGTATTAAAAAAAAAAAACTGAAAGGAGAATAGCTGGTTCATCTTAAAAAGGTCAGCTCGCCAGAGCAAACCCCTTTTAATTTCAATCAGAAGGTAGCAGGTGACTAGCTTAGATTGGGTCTTTAGGAGTTCTAGCATTCATACAATGCTGCAGTCTTGAAACCCGGAAATTATCTGGTTCCCGCGACTCAATGTCTAGGTTTTCTTTTTTTTTTTTTTAAATGGGTTTTTGGTGAGATGCTATATTCCTAGCAACCTTTGAAGCTTTTATGCATCTTTAAAAGTGGGGGTCCCTAACAAGTGGTCGACTGAGACTTAAAAAGAGTAGTACTCAGACTTCTTTGCCTTGTCTTGTACACTCTTACACAACGTTACCTTTTTTTATTGCATTCATGCTTCAAAACCCTAAAAGTGGTGTTCACTGCTGGTGGTGGTGTTACCCAAATTGAATGGAAAAATCCCATTGGCTTTTTGTCGAGGGGACCAGCGTGAACTACTTCCTGTTGGCCTACACAAATACGTTGTGCCTGCAGCACAAATAACACTGACGAATAAACATTGCACTCCCTGCACTGCTACGTTCTCAGCTATGACATTACTAACTTTATACTCACAATCATCACAGTCGCACTCCGTCTCTATCGGCAGGAGAACTGCTAACGTTTGCCGGGCTTGCAATACACTGGCATAAACCCTGACAGACTGTGGCAGGCAGAGCCACAGCTGATATCCTCGCAGCTGAGCTAATTGATGCAGGGGAGACTCACTGGGAAAGTGTCTTCATGTGTCCTCGACAATGCATGTAACAGGGTGGCTGCCATCATTGCAGCTGGGCCGTTTGTTAGACACTTAAACCACAGCACCCCTGCAGTTTAATAGGCATTAATATTGTCGTGTAACGAATAATGATTAGTTAACAAGGGTCAGCTATTGGTCACAATAAAATACTATCCTTAGTCAGAAGCCATTTAATTATTTTTCTATTATTTTGGTTTTTCAGAGTGGACAGCAAAAGTTAATATAAATATAGATAAACACTCCTAAACACAGACCTCCCTTAGGCCAAGAAGACGATGTGATACTTATTTGACCCTCTTTTAAGTGTGTAATCCATGTGGGGGAAGAATTATCGTCGACCCTGAAAGTGCCATTAATGTTAGAGGGACGGCATGCCTCTTATAAACACCCTCTCATGCTCCTGACCTCCTCTGGGCCGTCCCAGTTGTTATCTATTCTAATGCTCAATATGTTTTCACTGGCAGTCTTGTAGTGTGACTACTGGAACACATCAAAACTAAACTTTTGTTGAATACGAGATGTCCTCGAAGGAAACAAATTCTAGTTGGTGCCTAACCTAATATTAGCTTGGAGCTTAGGCAAGCACATTCGTTGGTGTGGACATTTTGCTACAGGTACCAGTGAAAAGATGAAAAATGTGCCATTAATTCCAGTTAAGGTGAAACACACAACTGTTTCAAGATGTATCAAAAGACAAAACACTGCAAAGCTGTGCATAATAACATGAAACTGGATTGTAAAACTCTGGAACGTTATCACAGTCCTCCATCTCAATGATTACAGGTAAACAGCAGATCTATGCCATTTGTTTTACAAACTGTTCTACTTGGAAGTGAGAGTGAAAATATGTGACCGGCCAACAAAAGTATCTTTGCTAGATGATATTGTGGTTGTGGCAAAGATTCAGCCAGATTCAAGTTTTTGGTCTGTATTTTGCAGCAGCTGGGGGTGCCAACACTGTGGTCTCATTGAAATGAAAGACTGCTAAGGGTTTAGATGCAGTGCTACTGCCGGTCAAAACAAGGCGCTAACACATTCCCCCAAAATGCCTCTCAATCACCATCACATGCACACCTCTGAGGACATCCAAGTTATCCTAGAACAGTTCGAAGTTGGATGAACACACTAGCTTCATTTGTCTGAACTACAGTTTGTGTCTGAAGCCTCTAACGAGTTACAAAACTGGCTTCTTCCACTAGCCAATAATAAAATATGACCTCCATTACAGCGAGCCGGGAACAATAACTTGACACTCCACAACACGTACAGGCATTATAAATAAGCCTTGATAAAGAATTTGCACAAGTAAATCATCTGTCTGAAGGCAATTACCAACAGAATATGAAGGTGGTCCAGTACAAAAAGCAGCATCAACAATAGGTCTAACAGTAAAGTGCTGTTAAAACGGACAGTGGGATGAATCACAACCTCTTTATAGCCACCAGCCGAGCTCTAAAGACAGAAAAGAGCTGAGTGGGGAAAATGCATGTACCAGTCAAAAAGGGTACTTAGATCCTTTGTGTTGGGTATACTGCCCCACAGCATGCTGGGGGGGGGAAACAAAGTATGGCTGCATGTATTGGTGAGCAGGGGCATGGGCCCCGACTGACGGCCCTCATCTCTTTGGTATTTAGGTATGCCTTTGCTTTTCATTCACATCCCACCCGCACAGGCGCAGAAGCCCATCTCCCCGCAGCCCTCCCCTCCCCCCTTCCTGTTGTTGCATTTCAATGTAAATGGGTGGGTGAATGGCTGCAGCTGGCCCATCAAAAGGCCAGCCCTGCTGAAGGGCCTTGGGGATTGAGATTCAGCCAGGCCACACCACCTCTACCCTCCCCCACCCAACAACACTTTGTCCTAACACCCTTACCCCCTGTCTCCGTTTATAGTTTACGCCCAACATGAAGAGGACGGCTGGGCAAAACAGTGCTTAAAAGAAAACTGCTGAAGTTGTTTGCCTCCGAGCACAACAGTAGTCGGGCATGAAGCAATTTGAAGGAGCAATAAATCCCAGACATATTGTATTTATCTCAGAGTGACAAAGGTTGGTTATGGACAGGAAACGGGATGCTGTTCCATCTCTACAAAGATAGGGAACACAAAACACAAAACAGCTTTTGCATATATTGCATTTACCACGACTGACACAATTCTTCTGTCAAGATGCTATGTTTGAAAAAGGGAGCTGAAACTGGAACAGGGCAGAAAAATCGGGTAATTTGACTGCTCAAGAAAAACAATATTGTTTCAGTTCTGTAACAGCAATACTGTGTGATCAACGGCATTTAACAATAATATTATATGCATGTGCAATGCTAGAACACTGAAAAAACAAAACTGTCTGATTTCCAGTAAAAACATCACAAGAAAAGGGACAATTTTGGGTCTAGCAATAAAAACCAGGTTCAATAAGTGATGAGCTAGCACCAACAGAAAAATAGCATCAGAAAAGATCCAACTCTGACATTTACCCTCAGACATATCGCTGTGATGTGTGCTCCCGTTTTATAACACCACTTATTATGAGGCTTTGGATTGGAAAAAAAAATTAAAAAAATTAAAAATAAAAGAGCCTGAGGAGGAAAAATGGAAAAAGGTAAGTGAATCCAAGCAAGCTTTCCCCATGTTCCAGCAGCAGCAGACTGAACAGACCAGAACAGCCGAGCCCAGAGGGACACATCACAAAGACTGTCTCTGCTATCAGCTCCCAGACCTGGCCAACCTCAGAACATTTCCAATGCCACGTATGGATGATACATCATCCATGCAGCCTCCTGCTCAGCAGCACATTCAATCAAAACACCAACTGTTGTTTCCAGATTTGCAACATCCCTAATTCATGCCTGTCCAGACTTCTTTGCCTAATAGCATAACCTACTCGGGTAAGATACACAAATGCAATGGTGCGTTTTATAGCAAAGACTTTTTCAATTATTACCTACACCTATTATCATGATGATAAACCATTGACTCACCCATCTGGAATATCAATAGTAGCATGTCTACGACCGATATGTGAACTAATAAAACTACGAACACGATGTGTACAAGGGAACAACTCAAAGTCAGCAATTAGCATGATACATTCACCATGTGCGAACAGTTAGAATAACATGGTAGGTCAAGAAAATTACATCACGTCACTGTAATGTATCCTTTAAAAGCAGAAAACGACAATACTTGTGTCACATTATGATATCCACAACCCAAGACGATACCTGTCATTTTCTCGATAGCGCCAGATCACAAGTCGTCATTTAAGGTTTCCTTTCCTATAGAGCAGGTCTACACCTTGTTCTGTTATTAAACAAACTAAACGGCTGTATTTTATTTATATTAACTAAACGACAGCTTGTCATTTCTGTCTCTACATGGTCACGGTAACACTTCTTCACACACACACACACACACACACACTAAACGCTCCCAGGGTGAAGATGGCAACAGCAGCTCTCATGTGAGGAGCACCGGAGCAGCTCTCCTGCTCCAGGTGAAAGAGACAAAGTGCTCGTGTCTTCTACCAACAATGAGCTGCTGCCTTCACATATTACAAAAGTATAAAGTACACGGACATAAAACTAAGTCATTAATAAACACATGGAGAAATGGCTGTACTTTCGGGTAAATGGTTACGTTACGCCGTTAACAGGTTACGCTTGCGCATGCGCGACTCGCCGTGTTTTGGCGTTTTGCCAGAAGTCTCCGTGACGTCCTTTCTGCTGCTGCGTGTCTCAAAATAGAAAAAACAGATCTCAGCTCAACGTTGAACATGAATTGTATCAAATCTACAACCCCGTTTATAAAAGATGTGTAGAGGCTCACTGCAGCCACTAATACTGATGCAACCTGATGCTCACATTCTGTTTTGTTTGACAAAAAAAAATAGCTTATTGTTTTCCACAATGAGCTATTTAGTAGTTACAAAATACTAGTTATTTTTTTGCACAGATAGAACTTTATTTTCATTGTTCTAAGTGATTGCAATTAAAAAAATAAAATTGTCTGATGGAGCAATCTGATTTACTTGAAAGTGGCTGCAATTTTCTTTATTCTGTTACTTATAAAAGCACAGATGGAGTCACAAAATGAAGTTATTTACAGAAAAAGTTTGAGAACCACTGCTTTAACCTAGGGGGAAACACTGGTCTCATTACAATATCGATATATCACCTAGCCCTATTTGTCGTAATACAGAGTGAAACTAAAAGCATAATACAAATGGTACCCTAAGACCAACACAGATATTTCAGTCGGATTGCAAACTCAGACCAAGCTGTACAAACCCAAACACCCAGTTTTTTGTGTTTCTCTTTATAATCTTCAAATAAACACAGGTTTGCGCACCTTGCAAACGAAGCATTAATCATATTGAATTGTTTATACTTTCAATCAATGTGGAAAACTAGCTTAACTGCTGGTCAGCTCATATTGTAATGTAGGGCCATTTATCCCAGAATGGCCAAACTAATCTAACTCTAGGAGCATACTTCTGTGCAAAGTTATGAAATGTTCTGCAAACCTAAAAATGTGACTAAGCACTTCAGTGAGTTTCCCTTAAAAACAAAAGCACTAAATATTATTTTTCCAAGCGTCGATCAGAGAGGTTAAAGCCAAGTCTGTAAAAAGAAGTCTGTCGAAAATATTATAAAGGGCAGTGCAGCGGAAGGCTCGGAAGTAAGCACAACCTAACACGAGTTAAAGACGCCATCAACCACCAGGACCTCCTAAACCCCAAAATGAGGCTCTGGAGTCCCTGAGGGAAACAGCAGGATTGGGGCCCGCCATTTTGTTCCATTTTGCTACGAGGATAGAGGAAGGGGCAAAGGACTAGGCTGAATTTCAAAGGGCTTCAGATGCCATTTGAGTATCCGCAGAGATTGTGCAGCTATAAAAGATTTACACAACTCAAACAGAAAGGAAGAGAGGGGAGTGAGAGAGAAACCAAGACTGAGAAAAAAAGGCAGAGACAGACAAAGAGAGGCAAGAATCAGGAGTAGCCATGCTTGTTTACCTAAAAAGGACCACACTCAGCACCAACGGGGGAGGGGAGAGCCTTTATGGACAGAGGGCAGCAGAGTGGGTGCTGGAGTTACAGCTCAAGGCTTCTTTTCCCGCTTACGCCAAGCATAACCAGCTGTTTCTGCATTGGCCCTCCAGAAGAAGGTTTCTCAGCAATATTCAGGGAAGACATTGCTAAATATAATGCAAACTAAGTCAGCCACCTTTTTGCCATTTAACAAATCCTATTACAGGGTACCGGAGCAGAAAAAAAAAGTGCCACTAAACGTTTCCCCCTTACTGGCCACTGATGAATAAACAAAGTTTATTGACAATGTAATGTTACGTAATGTCTTTTCTGCTCCCACTTAGGAACTTCAACAAGACGAAAAGCATACGTAAAATAAAATGCCAAGTAATGGAACAAATGTTATTCACAGAGGGAGACATGGTGCCAATACTGGACAAATTAAATACTATTTGTAGATGACCGTGTTTCCTCTAGATTCATCTGCAACGCCGCATCTGTTTTGTGTTTTCAGCAGAGCTAGTTCAGAGCATATGCTGCTCAACCGATCCGGTTTTGCCAAAACTGTTCTCTGTGAAGTTCGCAGGAAGTGATGTAATATAGCCCCAGACAACAAGGAATAACAAGAGAACACATATTTAGAAAAGTAACTTCTATAACTGTTACATTTGAGAGCAGAATTTGGTGTGGTGGTATAATCACCCTTTTGTTGCAGAACGATGTGCTGATCAATGAATGGCTTTCTGATGTTTGTTTACATGTCAAACACCACGGACAGGAGTACAGCTGACAATTTTAGTTTTTAACATCAATTACCCATAAGGGTCATGCCTCTGTCAGACAGATTTAGGTATACAATTTACAATGATATGAAAACGATGAATGCTCTGGAACTGATGTCTGCAGAATTATTTTAACAACTCTGAAACTAAAAATCTAAAAAAGGTAAACACATTTTTACTTACATAAAACAAAATTCAATAACAAACGACTGAAATATAAGTAATATTTTAGTGTCTATATACATCTGTTAGAACATTCCTCTTAAAAAACTACAACATTCTTTTAGTAATTATGCCAGATCACACTAAAACTTTAGTGCCGATTTTTCTTCTTCTTCCAAATTCAGTTACCGGTAAAATAAATAAATAATCTGAATTCAGTATTTTATGAATCAAGCTCATTGCGTCACCATAAAGAGTGCCTTATGATGTGGTGGATGGATACAATTTAGACAATTCAGTCGGAAAATATTCAATTTTGAATATCAATGAATTTGAGGGAACACAACATTGAACTATTAAAGTGCTTCAATATAGTTTTAAAACATTCCAACCGCACATGGGGAGCAACTAAAATGGCCACCTGTGTGTTGTGGGGACTCGCATACAGAAACCTATCAACATCACCGCAGTAGCATCGGTATCAGTATCAGTATCCATTTTAATAAAATAACGATACCCGCACGTAATTGCCAGGCTGGCTGCCAACAATCAGCTTTTGATTGCCAAGAATTACAGATTGGTTGCAGGTAATTTATAAGGAAAATGTTACCAAGAATATATCAAAAGTTAGGTAAACATAAAAAGGATTCCACGATTCACTAAAAAGAATTACAAAAAGGCAGAAAAACAACCTACAAGTCATTTTATAGTTTGACTAATATGCTTTTTAGGTGTTAATGTCATTTGTTCCTTAATTTGGGTCCACGGGCATCAATAACACTTGTGCACAATGTTATGCAACTGTTACTGTGCAACCGTTACTGTCGAGCCACCCAAACACTGCAACCAAGAAAGTATTGTTCCCTCGTTTTCATTATTGTTGGGTTTTTGCCATGATGCAAGGGCTGTGTTCATCTTCAACTCAGCTTTTTCATCAGTCACACAACATACGAGTTAGACTGATCACAAATGACAAAGGCAACTTTAAAAAGGGATCGAGGAGAAGAAACAAAGCAATCGGGCATGATTACCACGACACTTTGTTCACAGCACCGTCACAATGGGCTGATGGGCAAACCCCAAGGTTGACCAACTGTGATGTGGTACAAACGGGTCAGCAGATCTCCTGCATCTGGTTAAAACGACCATTAATGGAGTCTGAAGAGTTGCGAGACGCAAGAGCCACTCTAAGCCAGTAGAGGAGCAGAAACATAGAAACGTTGCCCGCCTTTCTATTGCACAAAACGTGTAACCTCGAGCTACAATCACAGCGGATGATCTTTCTGACCCCAGCAGAACTCCATTTCCTGTGGCAAGCAGAGGGCCTAGTTTAATTCTCTGGTAGTACTTATGGGAACAGGGTCAAAATCTAGCCATCGCTAATGGGAACCTGATGGGACGCACAGCTCAGGAGTTCCAAGTAGCTTGGCAATTATCTACACATTAAGCTGTTTTGACTTGTAAAATATCTTAATAAGACTACTGATCATTGTTATTGGATGGATGGAATAAATATTCTGCATCAACTATAAACTTCAGAATGACATTTCATCATTTCAAGATTTAGATGAAAACCCAAAATCGGGCATGCCTGTGAAAACAAATGTGTGGACAATGTATTTAATGTCAAAGAACAAAACAAAAACTATTACATTGATTGACAGACCCAGTGATACGATTACACCTCATGTGTTAGAGACTTCAGTTTTAATGAGATCACAATTGTGTGTCCTTCTGTGAGCGTC
Source organism: Myoxocephalus aenaeus (assembly GCA_038501785.1). Classification (NCBI taxonomy): domain Eukaryota; kingdom Metazoa; phylum Chordata; class Actinopteri; order Perciformes; family Cottidae; genus Myoxocephalus; species Myoxocephalus aenaeus. Next base: position 5,899,102 of record JBAMJR010000137.1, read on the forward strand.
ACTCTTACATTTACAACGTAAACACATCAGTGATATCGGCTAATGTATTTGAGATCACATTTGGTTAAGAATTCTGCAAAAACACCCTTCTTATACTTCTTAAATCCTGCACGTCCTTGTATTCACTTTAACAGAATAAAAGGCACGTCTTACCATTTGAGGCTTTAACTATAGCACAGAGAAATAGGACCTACGCAAGCTCAAGGGAGACAGAGATATGCATCACTGCTTCTGCAGTGTAGTCAACATGAACGCCCCAACAAGCTAAAACACTCTCAGTATCTTGGTGGAAAACACCACCAGCGGCACTGCAGTGTTTTCCTCAGCATTGGTACTGCACCAAAGTAGAGAGCTTCTCCTCCATATTCCATTTCCTCTACAGCTCATCTCAAATCACAACATGTTGTGCCCCTCCTTTACATGCTATTTAACAAAGAAAACACAGGCACTCCAGTGAGCTAACTTAGGTAATTGTGACAGTTATCCATCCAAACAACCCACTGTTAGTCCACTAACCATAGACACTTCCTGATAAACCCAAATAGCCTTTGGGAAATTCAAAACAATGCACTTTAAATAGACCTACAAAGCACACACATTTGATTCATGGGTTGTAGTTCTGACAACCTAATTAATTGCTATCCTTATAGATAGACTTGTAACACATCCATTTTGCTTCAATGCTGGAACAGGCTATCAAATGGACAGGACTTAGTCCTTCATGACTAGAATGCATGAAGCTGTGGGTAAACACTTAACTGGAAAAGCAGGTAGACTAGGATGTCTTTAGCCCAACTGTCAAATAACTACTATCATTGTGACAAGCAACAATAGGTAAACATTGTGGATGTTATTATTGCACTCCCTTGAGAAATGTAATTATATCTGTTGTCTTGGACAATAAAAGCGCCCATTTGTGGTAATCCTTAGAAAATTTAACATATTTAAGCCTAAACTTACACTTTGGATGAATAGTGCAAAGTAACATTAAATTCCCTTTTGGCTCCAAGACAAGTCTTCCCAAAACACATGCAAAAGCCTGATCTGTTCATCTGTTAGTATACATTAAGGCAGGTGTGTATGTACGATATTAATGTATGCAGCACTAGCTGCTTACTCAAAACATTACAGTTTCATTTTAAAATACCACACACTGTCAGTGCCAATCCCATCACACATATGTCATTATTGAACGTACTGAATCTGAATTAAATGTATTCAAAAACAACTTAAGAGCATACGTTAGCTCAATGTGTAATACACGATATTAATACCATTTGTTGATTAAATCCTTAACATTACAACACAGCTAACGTTACGCATAACCATAGGAAGGCTACATTCAAGAAGCAGAGCAACGCACTACAAAAAAAAATGTTGTATATTTCCAGTCAAGGAAAAACAAAGTACATATAAGCATGAAGCACACATTAAATGCCTTTAAATCCTAAGTAAGCTATTGCAAGTTGACCTTTGTCGTAACACAAATCAACCAGAGTTAATTAACCACGGGGGCAGGAGTCGGTTGTGTTGTTGTTAACGCTTTAGCTGCGCAGGACCAGATCAAAATGCGACTTACCTGCGTCTGAATTTCCACAAATTCAAGTAGATATCTTAATCTTTAATGTTTAGTCTACGCCGCGATGCTTTCGGCCGATGCTTGATGATCCCATTTGTTGCCGTTGGTTCAGTACAGACTGGCCCGGAGACATCCGCATAAAGTAGCGACGACCATCGCAGCTCGAAAAGCAGCTCACCAGAATCGAGGCTAGCGCGAGCTTGTTAAAACCATGTAGACCAACAAACACAAGTCCAAAGAAAAAAAAAAGACTAAAATATCCACGGAAAGTCGTTTACAGCGTTGCTATTTCTTCGTCACCGCAAACTACGAACCTTTAACACTCCATTTGTGCAACGATAGGCTTGCTTGCGTAAACGTAAACCATCAAAAGATCATATTTTGTCACAGTTTAATCCTCTCCGCTAGCGCATTCGAGCGGTATTCGAGCGGCCTTTGACTTCAGTGTGTGGACGCTGGGGACGGAAACGGTTCGCGGATGAAACGAGCGTTCTGATTGGCCATGGCGCTGTGGGCGGCTACAGTTTCCCCACAAGTGAAACAGACGCCATTTTGGATCCACTAAGCACCCTTCTCGCGCTTCAGAACACATACGAGCACGGATCCAACGTGGCGGACCGCAGTTCACAGTTTCATTCGCAAGGTACCGCACTCCATTATATGGTTGGAGACGAAGAAAAGGAAATGGAGTACAGGCACCGGGTGCACTCGTTTTATACACATTTCTAGAAACATGGAGGTGTGTCTATTCTAACTCATTATTTGGTTATTTAGATTCGTCACGTGTCATTTTAAATGCAACAGTTGATATGTAGTGTACTGTGACACGCACACTGACAATTTGAAAGCATTTTGTAAAGCTGCCAACTCCGGTATCCACAAATGCCAGTAATGGTTAACTTACTCCTCATCAATGCATAATCACAGCTATTGTTCACTACACATTGTTATATTTATGATGATGATAGTATCTATGTCCTTTCTCTCGATGTTTTGGGTTTGACCCTTCTTATCTCCAGTCTATGGTCAGACCTCAAACGCAGGTTATGGCTGAGGAAAAACATCGTTGGCGTTAAAGCGGAGTGTGCTGGTGAGCAAATTTAACGCACCCATGACTGAAATGAAACGCAAGTGGATGAAACGAAGGCTCCCATTGGCTCAAATAAAATATCTATACTCTTATTGGTTTAAGTTACATGTCACTCAAACTGACCCGTATACGTCGCTTCCCACGACTGCCTTGACACTTTACAACAGTGATAAAGGAGCTGAGGGGCAGCAATCTGCACTATTCATTCCAATGACGAAAGACTCGTACAGCCTTTCACTGACTGGACTAAATGGTGAGTCAACATTAAAATTGATTATCGTGGTGATTATTTGCAACACAAAACAGCTCTGGTGGTCCTGTATGACACATCGTCCCGTGTTGGATCTTAGAGCTGTCAACACACGTGTTCATAAGTATTCCTTTTTTGCTAAATTTAACTGGACCAAGGTCTACTCAATGAACTACTAGCGCACTCTGCTGGATTACCGGGGTGTCAACATACTTGGGGGAAAATACTTCAGTACTTAATACTTTACTGAGGTTTCATAGTATATATATCCTGGACTGAACAGTTTACACAGGTGAAATACTATTGTTTTCAATATTCCCGAGCGATTGGTTTGACAGGTAATAAACCAAAATAAGTTGTATTTTCATATATGAGTTACTTTAATAGAATAGCTACAGATATGTAGTGTAACCATGAATGTGTGTCTACTTATGTGCAATGCATATGGGAACTCTGCAATTATTTAAGCGTTGTTTAAACACTCAACAACAACTAGACTCCCATAAAACTGCCCCTCGGCACAAAACGACCCCTGGGCCCAGAGTGGCTGAGTATATAGCGCAACTATGAACCGAACCAATATGTATGTCTCGAGTGCGCAGTGAGTGTGCGTCATAGTGTGGAGCAAAGTAAACTTTGCTGCAGCGCCAACATTAGACAAGTGGGCAGCATTTAACGGCAATCACATATATTTACTGTTAACTGCATGGCATGTAATGTGAGACTAGAGATTGCAGCGCTGACATTGATTGCATAAGCCCTGCGCAAATGTCTGCGCAGCGAGTAGGTCCTTGAAGAACAACGAGAACGGTTGGAGTTCAAAGTTCGAGACAAAGACATTTCCCAAACCAACAAGATGTATAAAACGACACTGTTTACTATTCAGCACCGATGAAACCTAGTCGGTCACAACGTTGATAATTAGACAATACAGATCAAATCTAATTCACAGTGAATACGTGTCGTTTATTTCCCTTTTCTTTCCGCGTGCAGGAGGTCCGGGAGCGGATAGTGTCAGTGTTGATCTCGAGCTGACATCTTTGTGCGGCTGCACAGTTGAATAACAGAGGAAGCTAGTTAGCTCTCAGCGGCTTTGAGGGGTAGACAAACTGACAGCTATGGGTTTGAAGTTGTTCAGGTAATACAACGTCACAGCATTTTGCGATAACAGACGCCATGTCGGCGTTGTTGCTGCAGCATCGTACTGGACTCTGTAGAAAATACAGTGCGGGTTTATTGTGGACTCTGTCGAGGCAAAACTCTCACGTATCAACGCACGAGAGAATATCCAGCAATGGTGATCATGTCAGAAAGATGCCCTGCTCGAAACCAGAGCAGGCACTCGCAGGTCAGACACAGAAACTCATCCAGGTAAGTGGAAACGCACCATCATGTAAGCGTGATCCGTTTACCGGTGGCCTCTCACCGAGACCCCTCACCTTGGAATATACACTATGAGGGACAAGCAATGAGATCCCGCTTTCTTCAGCAGGATTTCAAATAGAAATCTCAGTGATTTCCATCATTGATATCCATTTACAAGTAGAGTCAGTCACTGTCTCCATGAGCTTTGAATTAGATCATCAACTTAAAATGTCAGTCATCAGGTGACTTGTTTTTCTTAGAGGTAAACTGACAATCATTGGCACTAATTACAAAACGCTTAAGAGCACCCCACTGCATTCAAATTCATTGTGATGTCCTTTTGGATATATTTCTCGAACTATAGCCTGGATATTTTTAATAAGTGTGATTCAACTGTGGAAGTCCTTTTTTAATTTGAAATCACATCTTGCTTTACTGCTTCTACTTGCTGTAGCTTCACTACACCAACTGTTTTTTCTTCCACTCTGAATTCTCTCTGATATTTTGTCTCACCCCCCCAAAAAAAAAACGTTCCCATTTTAGAGTCTCCTCCACAGACCCTTGGGTCCTGGCTTGGTGGGAATTAGCAAAGAGTTAATCAGAAACAACCTGCTGAGGAACCCTGTCGGTTTGGTGAATCTATTAGGTAAACACACAGTTGTTATCATCTTGATTACTTTTACTAAAAATCTTTTATTTTGCTTACATATGACTATTTCTGATTTGTAGGGTCAATAAACTTCTTTAGTACATCTCAATCCAAACAAGAGAAAGATAAAAGTAGTGAACCAAAGGGGAAAACTCCAGAGGAAGATGAAGGTAAGTGATACATTGCTTAACTGTTTTAGAACTGTCCCACATATGGCTGTGATCTTAATTTCTCTCTCTGATTCTTTTTATTCTCCTCCTCCACAATCTGCCTCACCTTTTCAGAGGAGAAGAAACGTCGCGAGCAGGAGGACCAGATGTACCGGGAGCGCCTGCGGACCCTCTTCATCATAGCGCTCATCATGAGTCTGCTGAACTCCATCAATACCAGCGGGGGCAACATCTCCTGGAATGACTTTGTCCACGAGATGCTGGCCAAGGGAGAGGTGTCGCGCGTGCAGGTCGTTCCTGAGAGTGACATTGTCGAAATCTACCTTCATCCTGGAGCTGTCATCTTCGGAAGGCCTGTATGTCGAGCAGGATTTAATGCAAAAGCAAAATGAGCATCAGAAGTGTTCCAGCAGATGTGCACACTAACTCTCTCATTTCCTGCCACGTTTCCTGCTTTTCAGAGGCTGGCGCTTATGTACAGAATGCAGGTTGCCAACATTGACAAATTCGAGGAGAAGCTGAGAGCTGCAGAAGAAGAGCTGCATATTGAGTCTAAGGACAGGATTCAGGTGTCCTACAAACGCACTGGATTTTTTGGGAAGTAAGAATGTGACCTTTCTCAGCGCACACCTTTTTATGGGGTTCAATGAGCAATTTGAAGGACACTTTTACCGTCCATACACGGTAAAAGCCTCCGTCCACCACCGTTTCTCATCTGTTCTCTTTTCAGTGCCGTCTATGCTCTGGGGATGGCTGCTATTGGCGTGGCTATTCTCTGGTACATCTTCCGACTAGCAGGCATGGGTGGCAAAGAAGGCGGCTTCAGTGCTTTTGTGAGTGAAACCACATAATACATTTGGCCCGTGCTAGTCACTGATATAATTTGTGTATTAATTGTGTATTACGATGGACTTAACAGAACCAGCTGAAGATGGCCAAGTTCACCATTGTGGATGGCAAGTCCGGCAAAGGTGTGAGTTTCAAAGATGTGGCGGGCATGCATGAGGCTAAGATGGAAATAAAGGAATTTGTGGACTACCTCAAGGTAAGAAACCACATTCACAATATCTTTGTTTCTACCATCCCAATCTCACATGAGTAAAATCTTAAATTCCCCATTCACTTTGATGTTATGTAATGTCAGAATCCAGAACGGTACCTCCAGCTGGGAGCCAAGGTCCCCAAGGGGTCATTGCTGCTTGGGCCTCCAGGCTGTGGGAAGACGCTGCTGGCTAAGGCTGTAGCCACTGAGGCCCAAGTGCCCTTTCTGGCAATGGCCGGCTCTGAGTTTGTGGAGGTCATTGGAGGTATGTAGAGACAGCACCAGCTATTATTATGGCTTTAGGACGGTTGATTTACGTCGGGATTATGCTGATATTCGATACGAGAGTAGATATGGTTGTTAATGATAACATTGTGATTATAGATTGAATGTCTGTGCCTGTGTTACAGTGCAGAAAAGTAATCTGACTTTTCTGGATTCTTGGTCATTATATACACATTACTAGTCATTATTTCTCAAATTCAGTTTGTGTAGTTATCGTTTCAAGACCAGACTAGAGAGATCAAATTATTGGTAAAAAAAAATATACATATTGGGATTTTGAATCCAGGCGTCATTGCTCGGCCTTTACATGGCAGCCTTCTGTTTTTTTTTTTATCTTCGCGTGACTTGCGTTTGTTGGCGTGTATAGGCCTGGGTGCCGCTCGGGTAAGGAGTCTGTTCAAGGAGGCTCGAAGCAGAGCGCCCTGCATTGTCTACATCGACGAGATCGACGCTGTGGGGAAGAAGCGCTCCACCAACATGTCAGGGTTCTCCAACACTGAAGAGGAGCAGACCCTCAACCAGCTGCTGGTGGAGATGGATGGTGAGTGAGACATGGGATTTCAGACTAGTTTTGCCGTCATCAGAGGCGATGACGACTGAATGATGAAACATTTGCTCCGTCTCTTGCAGGAATGGGAACAACGGACCACGTCATTGTCCTCGCTTCCACTAACAGAGCCGATATCTTAGACAACGCTCTCATGAGACCAGGCAGACTGGATAGGCACATCTTCATAGATCTGCCCACTCTGCAGGTAGTCTTGAGCATTCAACAGCTGCCAGCGACCTTAATTAGAATTCACTTAACCTTAGTTTTATAATAAAGGAGCCTCTGTTTTTTTTTTTTTTTGCGGTTTTGAGAATATATTGAATTTTTTGGAGCAGCACTTTTCCCACAAATTGGTATCCTATTAAACTGTTTCATACACTATCAAGCAAAACAAACATGATATTTAGACCGCTAAACCATGTTAACCGTGTGGGAGGCAAAGACGGAGTGTCAGTTAAATCTACTTGTTTTATTTGAATTGCTGTCTCTCAGGAGAGGAAGGAGATCTTTGAGCAACATCTGAAGATCCTGAAGTTGACCCAACCAGCTAATTTCTACTCTCAGCGTCTGGCTGAGCTCTCCCCGGGCTTCAGTGGTATATATACATATTAATATGCGGCCATAACAATAATACACATAAGCTCTCGATCAACAAACATGAAACATATTACGAAGTCACAACACGACACCGTTGATGTACACTGAAATGTCATTTCCATATGGTGGTCATGAAATCTCTATTTCCAAATGACTTTGTCTCTGCAGGTGCAGATATAGCAAACATTTGTAACGAAGCCGCCCTGCATGCTGCCAGGGAAGGGCACAAGTCCATCGACACCTTTAACTTTGAGTATGCAGTGGAAAGACTAATAGCAGGTACAACGATGCAAATACTGTATTGTGGGAAAATACACCACTCAGGCGAACTCTGACAGGTGTGTGTGTGTGTGTGTCTTTGTCTTTGTCTTCAGGGAGTGTAAAGAAAAGTAAGATCCTGTCCAAAGAGGAGCAGAGGGTGGTCGCCTTCCATGAGTCCGGACATGTCTTAGTGGGATGGCTTCTTGAGCACACAGAGGCAGTCTTGAAGGTAGCGGCTGAGTCGAGTGGTTCTGGTCATTTGTAAAAACGCAGTAGGACTTTTGTTGAAATCTTTGATTGTGTGTTGTGTTTTTCAGGTGTCCATTGCCCCGCGCACTAATGCTTCCCTGGGATTTACCCAGATCTTACCTCGTAACCAGTTTCTGTTCACCAAGGAGCAGCTGTTTGAGCGGATGTGTATGGCCCTGGGAGGAAGAGCTGCTGAGGCGATCACCTTTAACAAGGTCACAACAGGTACATCCCATCTGTTGTATTCGCTGTAATCACAGCTGATTTCTTTCAAATAACCGCTTTAAGATTCCTAGCTCTTCTTTAATCTTAACAAATTATTATATATTTTTTGTTTCAAATATAAGGAAACTACTACAATAATTTTACTTAACTTAAAAAATAAATAATATTTGTATTACATTTGTTGCCTTAAAGGCGGACTCTCTCGAATTAGTTGTTGCTGTTTTTAAGTGCATGAATTTCCGCCAAGTATTTAAAAAGTAAACTGCGGAACATCCAAATCCTGTCCTATCCTGTGCCAGTTATAAACCGTGATTGAAGTATCCTCACTCTGTCCCCCCAGGAGCTCAGGATGACTTGCGTAAGGTGACGCGTGTGGCCTACTCCATGGTGAAGCAGTACGGCATGTGTGACAGCGTCGGCCAAGTCTCATTCCCAGACACAGAGACGCAAGGTGGCGTCGGACGCCGTCCCTTCAGCCAGGGCCTGCAGCAGCAGATGGACCACGTGGGGTTCTAATATTGGATCATTCTTCTGTTCTCTGTTATCCCGCATGTTGACATAATGAGTTTTGGTTATCACCTTGAAGTCTCCCTGTTCACCTTACCTCCGACACAGGGAATGTTGTTTCACGTCATAATTAAATATAGATTTGACGGCACTTGTTGTTCTTTCAGGAGGCCAAGCTGTTGATAGCGCGTGCTTACAGGCACACAGAGAAGCTGCTGCTGGACAACAGAGACAAGCTGACACTGGTCAATTGCTCCCTTCTTTGATCATACATTTTGTGGCTTTGTTCATCATTGAGCACAGCACTTCTGTGTTACCTTTTTGCTTTTGTGTTCAGTTGTAATGAATCTCAACTTCCGTGTTTCCAGATGGCCAATGCGCTGTTGGAACGAGAGGTGGTGAACTACGATGACATTGAAGCCTTGCTGGGCGCCCCCCTCCACGGGCCCAAGAAGTTGATCGTCCCACAGAGCTGGTTGGAGGCCCAGAGGGACAAGCAAGACACGGGAGAAGAGCCTCAACCACCGCCCCGTAAACAAGGAGAAGACGACGCAAATCCACAGCTGGTCTGAGCTTAAAATGAACGTCTCAAAATTCTTCTCTGACTGCAGCATTTTGTGAAGGCGATCAGGCGCTGGGTGCATTTAATACAACCTGGCTTTGATTCCTCACTTTGAAGCTTTATATGCCTGAAAGTAACATCGGCAACGTTTCCATGCAGATGTTTTGTGCTAATGAACTTGTTTTCCAGTTAGATGACCCATTTAGATAATCTGAAACGGGCCTAAATAACTCAGTGCAACTTTGAACATGACTACTCTGAGAGGAATTCCATCATTAGTGGGTTTGCTGCACCGCCATATTATCATGCCATGGAAGCACTAGAAACAGGTCTGTTCAAACGGGATGTCTCTATTTACTGTATGTGCGATCAACATGCTCTGTGAAGTAATACCTGAAAATGACGTGAGATCATTTTTATTCATATACAGGTTTGGATTGAAGTGTTACTCTTTAAATGACATAGCAGAGCGACTGCTAGCCACTTATAAGTCATGTCATTCTATACTGAAAAGTTGCACCAAATATATTAGCATCCATTCAGGGTACATAAACACATTCAGGTCTGCATTATTGTCATGTTGATTTTTTTAAGCTGCAGATTTTACTCCACACACCGTGGTCATCCTGACCACGAGACCGACAGATTGAAGTGCTGTTTTCTTTCAGTCTTTTGGACTGTGTATTTGTTTTATTGCCATAAGTGACTATCAAGTCTCCATGGATGGTGTTGCTAAATATTTAAATTTAAATAAAGATTTTAAATATGTGTTTCTCTTAATGTTTAGTTTTAGTGGCAGCAGAGTACATTCATCCCCCATCACATTTCACATATTGTCATGTTGCAACCTTAAACGTGGCCCAAACCATGCTCGATACCCCATAATGAGAAAGTAAAAACAGGATTTTAGATTTCTTTTGCAAATTTATTGAGATTAAAAACTGAAATATCACATTGATATAGTGTTCAGTGTTTCTTTTGAGCCTTCTTGGGTATGACGAGACAAGACTTCCAGACGTGGACTCTGCAGTTCCTCTCAAGCGGCGTCAGATTGGATGTGGACCATTGGTGGACAGCCATTTTCAGGTCGAGGCCTCCCCTGTCTGCAAGCCTGTGTTTAGGGTCATTGTCCTGTTGGAAGGTACATCTTCGAAGGTCTGGAGCACTCCAGACCTTGTTTTCATTGAGGATATTTTCGTACTTCGCTCCGTTCAACTTTTCCGAGTCTCCACCGCTGGAAACACTGCAACAGCTTCATGGCGCCTCCATCAGGCTTCACCTTTTGGAGGGTATGGTGCAGGGGATAATGGCACCTCTCTTATCCAAGGTCCTTCTCCCCCGTTTGGCCGGGCGGACAGCTCAAGGAAGAGTTCTGATTACTAGAAACTTCTTCTGTAGAGGAATTATGGAGGCCACTGGGCTCTTGGCGACCTTCAATGCAGGAGATAATGTTTCGTTGCCTTCCACAGGTCTGTGTCTCTGCGCTCTATAGGTTTATCTTGACTATGTCAATGTGATATTTCATTATTTTTTTTTATTTGCAAAGCTTGTCCTGTTTTTGCTTTGTTGTTATGGAGTATTGGATGTAGACTGATGAAGGGAAATTAGTTCAAACATTTTTAGCATAAAGCTGCAACATAACAAAATGTGAACGGTTTTGAAGAACTTTTGATTGCACAGTATATATGTGTGTAGGAATTAATTATGTGTAAACCTGGTGCAGCCTGTGAAGAGGGTCACAACAATACACGCACTAAATAAAAGATTTACATTTATTCTGTAGACAAAAAAAAAAACTCATTCAAAGTCTACACCTCCAATCAATTTGATTACAGAATACTGTGTGGTACAATTTCCTTTTGTTGAGAAATATTTTTTTTCCAAAACGATTTACAGACGCTGGAATGGAGGAAAAGAAAAACAAACAAAATCAACATCAAAGTAAATTTACCTTATAAAATAATCACGTATATAAAAAAGAAATACATAAAGATTTTCATTCTATCTCAGGCTTATTCTGTGCATCATTACTGAGCGGGTGTCCAGATATGGACAATTATTTCAGCACACATTCTGTGTGCCTTGTGGCGGGTCATGTCCACTCACGATTTTACTGACTCATTTACTTTTCTTGAGCTTTACCACAAAACTTTGCAACGAGCCATTTTGTCAGTTCTGTCCAAATGATCCTCAATTTAACCTAAGGCACATTCAACTAAAGGCCCACGGTTTCACATAGCATTTATTTTTCTTTCGCACACTTCAAATCTCGTCCTGGACTAAAATCGTTTCAAATGTGTGCAGAAAAAAACACCTGAGGCATGATGTGTGGCCCTAACTGGCGGTGAGGCACACAGGTCTTCTTTCTGTGGGGCGCTGTCCGCCTTAACGTGGGTCAAACATGTGAGCCAGTTTCTGAAAGCGTGGTCCCCAGTCGTTGAGGTAGTCGTAGTCCTGGTCTCCGTCGGAGCTGCCTGAAGCAACGGAGCTGAGGCTGCCTGTCAGTGAGCCCGCTCCCTCATAGTCATAGATCAGGGCTGTGTCGTATGGAGGCACATTGGGATCATTGTCTGCAGCTTCCAGGCCCTGAAGGAAGAACAATGACAAGCTTTTTAATTTGATACAATCACACAGCCTCCCCTAGAGGAACAAAGGTGTATTACAACTTCACATATTACTTAGTACATAGATTTTGATGTGTAAAATTTGTGATGTCGCCTCTAAGTATATGCACACATACGGCAGAAGAGTTTGACCTATAGATGGGAAAGTAAGCATTTGGTGTCTTTCTAAACTGATCACAATTAAAATATATAGGAACGTTTTTATCATCGCAGATTGAAAAACAAACCTTCAGCTTCATCCGAAAGCATTCAAAACATAGATTTAATTGTCTAGGGTTAAGGCACGGTCACACATGCACAAATGCAGGTGAAAGAGTTGTCTGTCAGGCCTGTTGATTTCTTTCAGTGATTTTGATAGTAAATTCATGATTTGTCCTTTGATTTTAGCGATGGTATAAGATATAATATAACTTTAGATAATAGTCTGAGATGTTAGAATAATGTCATGAAATGTAGGTAAAACAGGATCTCGGTAGAAGCGTCTCACATCATTGATGTAGTCTTCGATGTCAGTGGGATCCGCTGGAGGCCTCCGTGGGTAGATGGGTGAGGGCAGGTTATGCGGGGCATCCCTCCTGAGGGGCTGCTTGCCTCGAGGGTAGTAGGACCCCGGGGTCGAAGGTGCATCATGGGGATTCCACAGCAGGTCGATGTTAAAGGCATTCTGCGAGGTGAGAGGAAGAAGCTACAGATTGACTCTGCATGTACTCTAAGAATACAGTGATTACGTGCATAAACGTGACCAGAGGGTCGTCCAGACCTCTTGACCCAGTGCAGCCTCACCTCGTCCTCCTCACCCCCGCCTTGCTCATCATAGTTGAAGACATTGTCACGGATGTCATCTTCTGATTCTCCGACTAGCAGACCTGTTCCTTTCTTGATATGGTGGCGTCTCCCACAGGTGGTAACCGCCACAGCCAGGAGGAGCAGCACTGCGATCAAACAGAGGGAAACCAGGAAGTGTTGTTCATCATTGTGTATATGATTATAGGGCTTCAGCTAACGATTCTTTTCATTATCAATTAATCTGCAGATTTATAGTTTAATCTATCATATCAGAAAATAGTGAAAAATGTCAATTCAAAGTCATATTTAAATGTCTTTTTTTAATTTACAAGTGCATGATAGGATCTAGATAAGGTATTCAAGTTTGCAAAAGGCCTTACTATGTGTTTTGTCTTCCAAACTGCAGATGGCATTAACGTTTTGCTGATTATTTGCAAAATTAACTTACGAGTCATCATTTCAACTGAAAATATCTGAGGTCATGTTTGCGATATAAAAGACTTTTAAGACGGGATGATTCAAGACGAGACTTACACAGTAGGAGTGCAATGCTGGCCATGATGATGATGAGAGCGATGAAGCTGATTCCCACACTGGAGGCGAGGACGGCGCCCGCCTCAGACTTACAATCTCCAAAGGAGTCACAGACACACACCGTGACGTTGACCTGAGCATACGCGCTCATGACTGGGCTGCCAGAGTCGGACACAAACACTGTGACCGCATACTCTCCTGTCTGCAGCTCCACGAGGGGCTGAAGCAGCGCGTGAGTATCTGAAGAGGGAAGAAGAGTGGTGTGAGGTTAGGAGACTCGTGCAAAACCCCTCTCACTCCATCCTCGCCCCATGCTCTCTCCTTACCGTTGACTTGATTAACGGTCCAGTTGATTGACAGATCCTCCGGCATCTCGAAGGTGAAGGGTGCCGCGTGCGGAGGGAGGTCTCCATCCACAGCCGTCAAAACCAGACCAGAACTCCTGCGGCTTGCAGCCCTGCATACAGTGCCGCTCAGAGGGAAGAGCTGAGGGGGGAAGTCGTTGGTCTCCTTCAGAGTGACGGCCACTCTGGCGGTGGTCGACACACCTTCAGCATCTAACGCAGGAGAACGTAAATACACAGCCGCTTATTCAAAAAGATTCAGCCTCGTCACAACACTTGACTTTGACCGTTTATCTTTCTGAAAGTGCAAACAAGTCAATTTTGCTTTTATAAAGACTTTTTATTTTCATTTTTCATTTGTGGAAAGCTTGGATAAACTGACCTGTGACCTTGACAACAGCATTGTAGATATTGTTTCTAACATGTGGGGATCGCATGTTGAAGGTTCTCTTGGCAGTGATGTCTCCTGTGTCTCGGTTGATCTCCAGCCACCTCTCGGGATCTCTGCTAATCTCATACCTGCCACAGAGAACAGAGTTACAGACACACACGTTAACTGGAAAATGACTTTACTCAAATTCATAAAGGCACAAAAATACTCCTCTTGTTTCGTGGCTGCATCGTACCTCAGGTCAGAATAATCAGGGTCAAAGGCGATATTTCTTTTCAGTAACGTCCCAGGAACCACAGACTCGGGGACCACAATCTGGATGGGGTCCTCCCTGAAAAGTGGAGCTTCGTTCTCGTTCACGACCGTCACCACCACTGTAGCGCTGCTTACTGGGAGGTTGGGAGCCTTGTTGCTCAGGCGATTGACATTTTCCACCGTCAGAACCAGGACGAGCTCATTCTGTGTTTCATAATCCAGAGACTGAGACAAAACAGAGCAGAGGAGGCTGTTTGTGGAAGGAAAACTTTGCATGCACTGTGGTTAGATAATAAATAATACATGATAAATATGTATGCATAACAAAGGCAGGAATTTCAGTTATTTACCAACCTGCACATAGGAAGTCAATGCCATTAGCATTTACGTCTAAGTAACTTGTAGTTTTAAGCTCAACCACTAGAGAGTGTTGTTCAGTTACAGTATATCTGAGGGCCTCCAAGCACAGTTTGAAAGGGCAAACGACCCATTTTGTGCTTCAGAACAGATCAGTCAAAAGGTTTTCATATAGAACATCTATGGGTAGAAAAATACGCACCTCAAAGTATATCTGATTTCATATTAACGGTGGACACTTTCAAACATTGACTGAACAGTCCCAGTGCAAATGAATAACTTGCCCAGAAAACCTGGTTACACCAGTTTTGATAATAGTCCCATTTGTGTTTAGTCAAAGGTCCACATACTGGTCGGTTGAACAAAATTCTACATTCAAAGTGACACAACATTTTATAGTCCTATAAATAGCATTACTACAACCACTTAAAAACTCATGAGACAAACTAAAACACACATCATAGACAAGTTTAAAAAAAGAAAAGCCCATGAAAAGTTTGCATTGCGGACAACGTTTTGACGTGACAATATATCGTGTGTGTGAATTATTATATTGGGTGCCGTCCCCTTAGTTTGTCAGATTTTTATTTGCATATCTGCAGTACAAAATATGGAAAAATAACAAAACAGATTAAAGATAAAATAGGGAATCATAAGGTCAATGTGAGGAACAAAGCTGATGTGAAATTATTAGTTTTCTTATCCACCTGCATTTGTCAGAGGGCTTTTGGATGCATGGCAGAATGTGTGACGGACACTCAAAAATGAACACAGCCCCTACCAGTGAAGAGACTGTCCCCTCAGCAGACTGTACCTTCACCACTGTCAGAACGCCCTCGTTGCTGCCAGGATCCGTACTAATGGCGAAGTTGCCTGCAGGGTCGTTGGAAATGAAGTACTTGGCCTCCCAGTTACCTGCTCCACGATCATCTCTGTCTGTCACATTCACCCGGCCAATCTCATAGTCCTTCCTGTTCTCCACTGCTACCATGCTGTACTACACGGACCACACACAAAACGCACATCAAAAGGTTAAACATCCAACTGAATGCTAAACTGAAAATATCCCTCACACATATTGTTGATTGAGACTCACCACGGCAGGGCTGAACCGTGGGGCGTGGTTGTTGATATCAGAAACGTGTATGATTGCCACACCTTCACTTGTTAGTCCCATGCCGCCCATATCAGCAATCTGCAGTTTTAATCTGAAACTTTTCACCACCTGGGACAGAGCAGAGTATCAGTGAAATGAACCGTACTATAATGATCTGCAACAAAATATGAATCTTAACTTGAGTTTTACCTCTCGGTCCAGGCCCACATCTCTTGTGTAGATGGCTCCCGTCTCGTTGTTGATACCAAACATAGTCTTGGTAACAGCGTCGGCAGGAATGCTCTCCTGGCCAATGATGGAGTAGCTCAGCCAAGCGTTTTCTGTCATTGGGTCATCTGCATCAGTGGCTGATACTGACATCACCGAGGTGCCTGTCAAAAATAATTCAACGCTTCGGTCAGCTAGAAAGATCAATTGGCTATGATTCATATGCAACTTATGTGCTAAGGCTGCAGGACTTTAGGTGGAACTTGGTTCACATGCAAATCCTTTGGTGTTAGTTGTGATCTGCTGTTGTTATATTAGTGATATCATAATCTGCATTCAAGAACAGGATAACTGTGCAGCCACTAATACATATTATCTAGGATTTGAATATTTCACTTAAACCTGAAATTCAGGAGTTCAGGAATCAGGTGCTAATGATCTGTCCATTGATAATGCTAAATATTGATTATAGCAGCTGTAAACTGTTTAAAACGACACACTGAAATAAACAGAAAGTATGGGGAAAATATATACTTCAGTCAAAGCTACTTTATAAACGTTTGACGCTACTTCAGGAAGAACATTATCAAGAATTGAAAGACTTTTTGGGAAGGTAAGAAAACTAAATGTTTGTAATGCAGTGTGTTATGAATGGATGTACCTGGGACCGAGAACTCTGAGACACTGCCATCAAACTGTTTCTGGGTGAAGGCGGGTCTGTTGTCGTTCTGATCCAGCACCACTATCTCTATGGTGGTAGGGTTCTCTAGTCTCTCTCCACTGGGGGACAGCGCAAAGGCTTTCAGCTACACACACACACACACACACACACACACACACACACACACACACACACACACACACACACACACACACACACACACACACACACACACACACACACCAAAGTCAATGCTAATAAAAACTGCATTCATGAGATTGTTGATTCTTACTACTAACTACCAACAATCTCATGCCATCCATTTAGGAAAACGTCCAACTCTCCTGGTGACTGTGGGTATTTGTGGTGCCTGCACTTAACATATGCTGGAAATAGCGTAAAGAAACGTGCAGGATGTTTGGTTCAACATAACAGGTTGCATCACAGTCATCTGGTCTGAAACACTCTGAAGTGTCTCCCAAGATGCCCATAAAGGCCCTTAGAAACTGACCTCTGCCTGTTTATATAGTGTCTTAGACACTGATATATGCTTTGGCACAAAAACATGGACGTAAGCTTTGAAACACGTTGTGTACAGTCCTATTAATTGCACTGTGGCTTGTGTGAAGTACTTGTGTTTGATTGTTCTCTAAAACACATTGAATAATGTTACTCCCATAAAGGCTCTCTCACCGTGAAGCTGTTGTATCTCTCTCTGTCCAGCGGCCGCTTGCACCTGATTACTCCGGTTTTATCATCAATCTCAAACAGATTCTTGGGCTGCTGGTCCACCCCCGGCCCCTCTAACTTGTAGATCACCTCACCTGTAAAGATTTTGTCCGATTTGATCTGGACGGAGAGAGGAGATGAAGTTGGTGATCATCACAACCTCGTGGGAAGGAGGGGGGAGGATTGTAAACCGTGTGTCGTAACACCAGATGTGAGTATGCTGACAGTTAAGGACCTTGAGACAAGCGTGTTTAAACTCACAGAGGCCTGTGACTTGTGGCAGGAAATGATATTCTGAACTAATAATAGCAAAGCGTCTCTATTTTATGGATATCGTTTTCACTTTCTTTCACATATGGTATCCGCTGCATTTTCATCACCATGTGAAAGAGGCTGTATATATTTCTCCTTGTACAATAGGATTTATACATTAACTGGTCGCCTGTGACAGACTCAACACAACATTACATTTCACGTCTTTTAAACACAGGCCTCTGCTGTATGTGATCATCTGTGATGAAGAATTACAATCAGCAGTGCATGGCTGTACAGCGCTGTGTTTGACTGGATCCAGTAGTGTTGCGCTCGACACGGTCAGCCAGCCAGCAGCTCATTGCATTTGCATGATGAGGTTTTATCCTTCAGAAGGAAAAGCAGTCTAATTTTCCTCATAGTCTCTGTATCATTATAACTTGCATTCTATATATTTATTGTAAGGATTAATTGAACAGCGTGTTTATTGGCTTTAAGCAGGCTACCAACAAAAAAGATTCATCGTATTGGGAGAAATATCTGTATTAGTTTAAGATAAACGTCTGAATACATTTTTGCACAGAATGAGGACTGTGGATTTTGTTCCTCATCACTGACATTAAAGGCAAGTCTTTTACTGGCAAGTACAACCCGGAGGAAGCGAAGCAAGCAATTTAGACAGACTTGACAAATTGTGAATCTATATGTTAAGAACCATCTATATCATACATTGACAAAGTAGTTATGAAAGGATAACATTCTGCTGTGCAAAGCTACACTTTAAAAAATTTTATTACCTGGACAAGGTCTTCAGGAACCTGCTTGCTATTCTCCAGCACTCTGATTGGAGGGATGATCCAGTCTCTCTTCACCCTGACCAGTCCCTTTCCTTGATTCCTCCATGGGTAAAGGACATCCTCTTCTTTGTGATGAGGTTCTGCAGAGCTCCACACCTGAAGGAAACAAGAACAGCATGAAACTCACAGAATAAAGTCACAGGAGCATTCAGACAGTTATTCTCCTCCATGGAAGACAAATTAGGTCATTATGGATATTTGCAGCTGTTTAAAACCACGTCAAGAGTCTCCCCCAGCGCTATAACATTCCCAATGGTCTGCTGGAATGGCTGTATGCGAGTTATAGCGCTGAGGCTGTCTATAATGTGGACTTAATGGAATTGTGCAGGGCATAAGAGATGCAGGGCCACGGCTTCAGGTTTCACTCACTAATACACGTCTTTGTCAGCTTCCTTTGATCCGTGTGCAAATTCATCTCACGACGAGGAAACACAAACACCCACACTCATTTCACAAGCCCTCATTCACCACATTGCTGTCTTGACCATGTTCTCACACACACACACACACACACACACACACACACACACACACACACACACACACACACACACACACACACACACACACACACACAGCTGTCGACTATGGATTTAGATCCTGCGCTTTCCCACCCGCATTCCCACTCACACTCACAAATTCCCCTTTATGCTCAGCTCTGCACCTGACTGGGAGTTTGGGATCACCTTACGGATCTGCTCCACTGTAGGAATTCCACAGACACACTCATATACACGCTTTCTCACACGCACACACACACACACACACACACACACACACACACACACACACACACACACACACACACACAGGCTGATTTAGTACATGCATGTGCATCAACAAAACACCCACTCACGCATATACATTTCCGTAAGTTGCTTCCTCCTTCTCTGTGGGAATTCACCGGATTCAGCACTACTTCCCATATGTTTTACAGCTCAAAGACATACTCCATAGAAGCAGAAATAAATGTAGATGTACTAACTTGCCAAAAAGCTTTGTCTGTAAAAAAAAAGATCAAATATGACAAAATCTTGAAGGATGACCTGTTAAGCCAAATAATGGATAGAGGGTAAATATGTATTTTGTGAATGGCCTGTGATCTCTGTCTTGTCTCTGGGGCCGGTGATGTGATATCCTGATCCTTTGGCATGCTGCTGAACAGTGCAGGGAGGAATGGCAACCATTGCTGGCATCTGCTGGCCAAATCAGGCTGGAGGGCAGGCTAATCTTGGCCCTCTATATTCTCGACCCCTACCAATTTAACTCTTTGTCGCCATCGCCATCTCCGCTCTCACAGGGATGTTTACACTCACATTTCAGCAGTGCGTGTCACCCGCACAAATTCATCCTTATAGCCGTCTACTTCTGTACTTAAGACATCTGCATGTATGAGCTCTCACAGGTCCGCTGGCATTGCGTACATTCTGCATTGTCACTTAACCTCAACATCAATAACAGCTGCATCACAGTTGTATTTCCAAGTATAGCAAGTTTGCCTAATTTGTGGCCACTTTGGCCTCCATGAGCACCTGTTTCTGTCTTTGAGAACGCACACTCAGCGAGGTGCAGACCAGTGTGAGTTTCGATGCAAGTTCATCAAATTTAAAAAGACTTCGCACACTCGTCTCCAGTGAACCATGTTTTAGACGCCAAATATGGCATTCAGGATGCATGTGTTAAGGTTAGCCGCAGATTGACTTTAACATTAGGGTAATCAATTTAAATGAAGGGATGGAAGAGACTTGAGTAAAAATGAATTTGACAAAAATATGTAAATTTACTACTTAGTTGCGCTTTTAGGCTGTATTAACTTCTGATACGTCTTAGTTCAATGTTATGTGCATGCTAACATTAGCTAATAAGCATGAAACAAGACAAAAGCTGAGGATGATGGGAAATCATTAGTTTTGCAGATATTTGGTCACAAACCAAAGTATTGGACTAAAAAAAGGTTGACCTGCTGATGGCCCTATGAGGATAAGGTGCCGCCAAAGATATTACAATTCATCTCGAGGAGTTTGTGAACGCGTGTACCAAATTTCATTACAGTCCATCTAGGGGAAAAGTCAGGGAATCGTAAAAGTCGATAGAATTTATGAATATTTGTACCAAATTTAATATAAATTCATCCAATAGAGAGTTTAGACCAAAGTACTGAAAGTACGGTTAAAAATAGAGATTCGACCATTTCGAAAAACTTTTCTAATGTTGAATGTTTTGTATTTATGACTTATATTTCTCTTGTGAATTTCTGTATTCACAAGGACCAAATATCATTAGTATTCTGTGAAAACTTTGATCAATGGACCATATAGAGACCAGACACCATCCCGATGAAGGCAAGAAAAAACAAAATGTTTGGTAAATAAAGCCTTAATTACGGGCGTTAAAGTTCTGCTACACGTTTTAAAGTTTGATGGACTAACGTGACCACCTTCACAGTTGCAGTAAGGCTGAAGGAAACCACAACAACAATACCGTGTTAGAGCTTTTCAAAATGATAAAATATTAAGAGACATTAAGTTTACAATCACCAGATAACAAACAACTTTTTCTTAATTTGCACATTTATTTTTCACACACGTCAGTGTCTCGTTCTGACCCGATAATCTGAGCTAAAAAAGACACTTTGATTCTGGCTCCACCAAGGATCTGCCACTGTTATAATGTTTTTACCAGACCAGGATGCAGCAACACCAAAGTGTCATGTTGCCAATTAGACCAACGGGTGCCTTTTCTGACAGGCTGAGCCGTGTCCCCACACACAGATGAGCTGTTTAGAAGCTTTTCCCAGATACCTTTACAGCTTGGCCTTTGACCTTGCGCCCTCACAGAAGTATGGACCGCTTGTTAGGGGATGTTATGCCCTCACAGAAGAACCGTAAAGCACTCGGTTTGAGTGTTTACTGACTAGATTCTAGCTCTCTGATGTCGGCTTTGGAGAACAAAAGGGTATTGTCACATTACACAACCATTTTTTGGTTTATTTAAATACTTTGTATCAAAAGATGTGCACACAATTTCCTTCTGTATCATAGTCAGTGTACTTTTAATCTGTCCTTTTTATTTATTATGATTGGTAATGATGAGCCTAAAATTTAACAAACTATACCAGTTTGTCAGGCTTGTCGTCTCATTTTCATCTGCCATCTCGTAACATTTATTTATTGGTAAATGCTCACCCTCTGAGTAAATATCACTTTTTTGTCTCTGTGCCAGCTCTCTATTGGCCTGAGTGTCTCCTCACCAGACATGTTTGAGTGGAACAGTCGTTGAAATAGCTCAAGAACTCTTGAAAAGCAAGGCCTGCAACATGCCTGTCGGTCCCTTCGGCCACAGGGCTAGAGGTCGCACAGGTGTCCCTCTGGTCACTTCTGTTACTGGACATTCAACCAGTCAGTCACCAACTGTACTGGTCCCACACCCCCTAATCTTTGCTAAGTCATGACTGCCTGGCATGGGTATAGACACTCTATTTATGGAGTCCCCCTCAGAGCAGATGTCTGAGCTTTAGGAATGCTGAGCAAGGTTATACTATTAACTACTAAGACTAAAAGAAGGACTCAATAAACATGGAGTTACTGAAAAAAAAAAATAGAATAGAAAGCAATGTTATCCGGCAACTATTAAATTAAAGATCATTATATAATTTCTTTATTAAATAGAGCATGGGGAAGAATCCTATTGATCGGAAAGAGGCACACATTTACTACCAATACAGTGATGAACTGTCTTTCTTCTACTTACCCAGTATAGACATAAAGACACATTCTGTTAATTGGAATATGCCAGAACAAAAACACAACCTTGAGAGATCCCAAAGTTTCCACAGGTACCAAATGAATTTGTATAAATGCTAAATGTACAAATTATGAAGTCTTGGCTTTAAACATTTCACTCAATGTAGGTATAATAACAAAATGAAGGAACATTTAAAGAAAACCTGGGAGATCATTTTCAAGGGAAAAGGGGGTTTAAGGGTAAATAAAAACACAAATTCAAAACTAATATCTTTATCGTCTTTTTTGTGGTGACTGCCTTTTTAAACATCTCCACATGGGTTAATTAAATTATTCTTGGGAGATTCCAAATGTGACGAACCCGTCATAACATGCTTATTCTTGTGCATGACCTCTTAAACGACAACTGTCACCACGCGTCTCAGTCGATAAAAATAATGAGGTAAAAAAAGGAAAGGACTTCACTGTTCTGACTATTGTGAATGATCTGGAAGTCGCCTCTGTACCCTTTGCTCCCTCTGAAACTCTAGTCAGTGTAGAACAGCCGACAGGTATCCACACACAGCAGGACCTGTGATTCACACTCTAAATCCTCTGACTGATTGTTTTCCGACGAGTGAGACCTCAGCGGCAGCTGGCCGCCGCTACAGACTCTTGATTTGTACCCGATTTCATGGTTCAGAAACGGCCCACTCCTCGTTCCACGAGGGGGATTACAGAGCGGGACAAATGGCATCACGTATGCATCTGGGAACAGCTGTGGCTGCTGCTCACTCCTCAACACAACACACACGCAGCAGGCCCGCTCCAAACAACACCAGCTCACTGAAAATCAGAAGAGAACCACGGAAAGCTATCAGGTTACACTCATCAAAGTCTTTGGATTGGATTGACAGCTGTTGATCGTTAAATTAATTGGGAAAACCTTCTGGCCACCTGCAACCTACAAAGAAAAGGTGTGCATTTTGTGCAGTGATACAGCAGGTAAAAGTACAATTCATCTGGTTAATTTGTTTCCAGAAATAAAACAACAATCAAATCCTTTTGTTTGTGAATTCCTCACACCTTTTGCTTAGTACGGAGCAATCTGTCCTCTTTCAACACAGAGAAAAATAGCGACTCAAGATTCTGTAAAAGACCACAATTTATGACGAAGATTCACTCATTGAAGGACTTCTCCACCAACCAGTGGCAGACTCACGCTGCCTGAGGAGCAGGGGCGAAAACCCAAAATGAAAAAGGGCAGCTGCTTGCAGTGGGGCAGCAGTGTGGAGAAGGTTTTCTCACATGTAGGGCAGCCTATATGGCACTGCATCCCGTTTTCTCTATTTAGGGGCGCCAATTTGTGCATTTCATCATGTTTTCTCCACTGGAAGGACACACCAGAGGCCACTTCATCATGTTTTATCCTCTATGGGGGCATGCAAGAGGGGCCTTTTGAACACGAGGGCACATGTTGCTCAACAGTCTTGAAAGGTAGCTTTGAAATGTTTACAGCTTGTTTATTAGTAGAGGCTTGCAGCTGTGGTCAGCTATGGATTCACTACAGTTTCAATGGATTCCAATGGCTTCCCTGGACAAAGTGTATCTCACAATGTATTGGTAGAGTGAGGACTGGTTGGAATGGGAATTTGAGGTGTTTCAATGCTTTTGTTTTTGCCGTGGTGTTGGGACACCATACGAGTCCATTAACGCTGCCTTTTCATGTGAAGGAGCCACATTTCAGCGCCACATTTCAAGCCTCCACTATTTCAAACTCAAAAGATAATTGGGGCAGATTGTTTTGTATTTATCAGACATTGCAACACAGTAAACAAACTGAAAGAGACACTTTTTGTTATTTTGGTATCTTGGGCTTGTAACATCTTTGGCATTTAAAGATGCAATTTAACCCCATATCTGCCTCAGCACACAGAGCTTAAGCAGTTCTCCAATATCTGCATCCAACCTGTGGACTGCTAGGATCATGCACCTCAAAGGTCATACTTTAGGCTTTACATGTCTGTCAAGTCACCCACGCTGTTATTTATTCGATGAAAAGTACAAGTATTTATGAGGTCCGAAATATCTTTTGCGTAATGCCATTGGGGGATTAGGCCTCACTGTGACAAACTGGTTTTCCTATGTTCAAAAGAGACAACACGTATTGTGAGATATGTTCTCCACAATCAATTAGCCATGGAATATGAACATGAACCACAAAAGCAGAACAAATTCACCATGAAGGCTTTCAACCACACAGACACTGAACACCTTTGACAATCGACAATGCCAGACACTTTCCTGATTGAGAAGATCTGAATTATTCATTTCTACAGCTACAAAGCATCTGCAACATTTACAATGAATTATAGAGCACATCATAGCAAGACTTCTCTCGCCAATTACTGGAGCCAAGTCACTCACTCAGCCTCCCAACCTGGGCTCCATTACTTACTCCAAACAAAGAGAAAGATGGATGGTGGTTGGAAGTGCTGTTGGTAATATGTCAGTTTACATTGTCATCCATTTTAGATCTCATAATGGCATCTGCTGACAGGGGCCTCTACTGATGCCCTATGTACACATCTGGAGTCTTGTCCTCCTCAAAACACTTCATCTTCCTCTTTCCAACCAGGATGTGTTTAGATCAGTGTTTAGATCAGCCGAAACCTCTGATTGCAGAGCCAGTGTAGTGCCTCTGTTGCTGAAAATCATCACTCAGGTAAGAACATAAACTGTATATTTGAAGAGTGGGGCAGCTATAGGTTATTCTCCAACCAAGATGACACTCTGAAGGGCAGGAAGTCTTGGGCTTCAGGGGTAGGCTGAATCCATACAGCAGAGGGGGGCAGTATGACACGCTACAGCTCAAGTGCATGTGGAGTACCTTCACAG
Organism: Myoxocephalus aenaeus; assembly: GCA_038501785.1. Taxonomy (NCBI): domain Eukaryota; kingdom Metazoa; phylum Chordata; class Actinopteri; order Perciformes; family Cottidae; genus Myoxocephalus; species Myoxocephalus aenaeus. The sequence continues at coordinate 5,924,217 of JBAMJR010000137.1, forward strand.
TCGCCTAGCCAATCCATGGGTTCATCACTTGTTGTGGCCATTTTCATAGCAATCAGAAAGTATAGAGTGCACTCCACTTACTCTATTGCTCAGACACCTGTGCTCTACGGTCTTTTCTCGAGTCAAAAGTTAAACTAAATCAACATCTGAAGATACCATTGTCGGCAAAACACAGAAAACAAACAGAAAAGTACTTCAGCGCTCAACGTAAATCATGATATTTCGTTAATTTTAGTCAACAGCGGCTATGAAGAGATTTTTCTTACCTGGCAAAGCAGAGTAACCAGCACACACCCCGTCAACATCCGTACCGCCATCCTCAGTACCTGCACTCAGAAGCTCAGTGTGAACAGACCTCTGGTGACCGAAAGATCTGAGGCTCCTCCACCAAGAACTGGTGAGTGACTACTGGGCAAAAAAGGCCAAACTCTCCAACCTTCCCTACTCTTTCCTTCTCTCTATCCTCTCTCTGTCTCTCTGTCTCTCTCCCTCTTTTCCTCTCCCAGCATTTGTCTCTCACAGCTCCTCCCTGTCCATAGCTGGGGTATGTATCACAGTCGTGGGGTAAGGGGTTAGAATTTCAGCAGGGGCCCTCCCATGTACCCCAGCACATGTGCTGTCACTCACAGGCCGATGAGAGAAGGAAAGAAAGAGACTGAGAGAGAGAGAGAGAGAGAGAGAGAGAGAGAGAGAGAGAGAGAGACCGGGAGAGAGGGAGAGAGAGAGAGCGGGAGAGAGAGGGAGAGAGAGAGAGGGAGGGGGAGCGAGAGAGAGAGAGAGAGAGAGAGAGAGATGAAGAGAGAAGCAGGGCAGCTGTTGGTGGTGTAGACAGAAACACTGTCTACACACCATTTGAAAGTAAGTCAACTTTAACACTTTACAGAATAATTGTGCTTTATAGAGAGGCAAAAAGAAAAAAAGAAAATATGTAAAACACGGACAGTTACAAAGTAGAAAATATATAATTAGAAACAGGTTTTTGGTTGACAATGATGTCAAACAGAAGCTGAAACCAGAGTATGTTTGGCATTTTTTTCGTGGAAAGAAACTTTCTCACTCATCAAACAATGAATGAATAAAAAAAATATGTTTCTGTCTATCAACTAATCGATCCATTATCCATACACAATCCATACACGTAAGTCTTTTGACATCTGTTGCTGCCACACTGAGAGGAAAATAGAAATTGAAACATTTCGTTTACAGCCCTCACTCCACAACAAACTGTCTTGTTTAACCTGAAGCTTAGCACTTGTTTTCTTCTTAAATACGTCCTGTCCGGATCAACCTTCATGTCGTAACCTCGCTGTCCGGAGCGGTCGGTGTCGTGCCCTCACGCATTCAGAACATTCAGCAGAACTCTTTGATCTCCTGCTATTTTGAACAGTCATGTCAAAGCAGAAGATGAAGATCTATGGTACTCATGGATGATGTCAAACAGGTGTTTTAGTCGACCACCTTCGTTGCAAGAAGAGGTTGTTGTTATCCAGAAACGGAGTGGGAAAGTTAGCTTACGTTATATGTTCTCAGAGGGGGAAACACAACCTGCAGGAAAGATGTGGTTGGCACCACGAGAAGGTTAGATCTCCAAATCGCTACTTTCGGCACCCTATCAGCAAGTCTGCCCTGAGGTCGAAGGTCGATACAGATCTTTCCAAAGTAAACAACTTTGAGCCACGCTGGTGTCCCTCTCGCCACATAGACACTCCTTAACTTGTGGCACAGACGCCTGTTCGTGTTAAAAACCAATAGTGAAGACGAACATTAGGTATGACAAGGAATCGGCCACACAAATACAACTCTCTGAGTTATGAATGCATGAGATACCGTTGATGCTAGAAATGATCACGATAGAAAGTAGAGCAGAGAAATAATTGAGTGCATTGGCAGTGATTGAGCTGAGCATGCTGAGCGGTTGTCGGCATGCGTCCATGTGTCGTGTGTCCATGAGAGTGTGTGTCAGTTCTGGTATAAAGGGGTGATTTTACAGCACCTGTCTCTGTCATTTCAGGCAGAGGCAGTTGGCGCCCTGATGTTTCTCTTCCTTCACACTCAACAGGCTCTCATGCCAGAGCCCTTGCACACATTTCATGTGGTGCTGAAAGGATGTGACACGCCCGTTGGTTACTTTGGATCAGTGTTTCTGTAAAAGGGATTCATGTGTGTGTCTTATAAGTAAAACCAGATCAAAAGATGATGTTGAAGTTTAAAATATGACTGAAACCCGATCCAAAACCCTGTCTGCAGAGACAGAGACAGCGCTCTGCTGCCCACTGCTGGCAGAAATAACAACTCACATTAACTCTGGTGGACACCGGGAGAAGTAGCCTATTAAAACTAAAAGTGTACCAATGATGGAAACTACCATTAAAATAACCTGAGCTGAGTTTTTCATCGCTACATTATTGAATCAAATACAATTAAATTGATTGTTGTACACTTGGGAGCAACAGAAGAAGTTGTACATGTAAACAAAACGTCAGTGGTGGAATGTAACTCAAATACCGTACTTATGTACAATTTGGAGGTACTTGTACTTTCATTTATATACACAGATTCTGCATTCCCAGGTCGCCAACAGGACTAGATGTTGGTATCGGAAGCGTTGTGGTTTCTGCTTGTACTCGAGTAGTATTGACCAATGACATTTGAGCAGACTTTGTTTGAATGCAGATAAACAGTAAACGATTCAGATCAGATTTAATATATCTATGAATAGTTAGTGTTATTGTGTAATAAATATATTTACTTTTGTGACTCAAAGTTCATTTTGCTTTGCTTGTACTTCAGTAACTTTTTTTTACTTGACTTTACTCTTTTCTTGTCTTCTCTTTTATAACACTGTATATATTTGAGCGGGATTGTCATGCTGCAATGCCTTCAAGGTCACTGTACTTGCTTGCTAGTAATGCAGCTAGCTTTTTTCTGATATTGCAGTTTAAGTCATTCAGGAAAACCTAATCAAACGAGTGAGAGTATTTTACAGTTTGGACAATATCATTGCATATTTCTGGATATTGCAAACGACAAATTAACTTCAGAAATGTGCAAGTTCATTACAAAGGAAGGAAGATGACGCGCAAAAGCAGAATTTGTGCACTGCACCACATTCTCAGTTACTGAGGACTATCAGGCCCGGCAGAAGAGGAAATGAGATCATGAGTTTCAAAGGCTTGTTGGTGCAGGGTCCCACTGAGGCGATAATAGCGGAGAAGACTAGAAATAACATTTCTCTTTATTTACAATCAACACTTGAAATGATGCAGGCACTTGCAAATGACACGGTAGTACAACATTTAAACCATACTTTGGTGTTTCATTTGTACCTCTTGAAGCTGTAGTGAGATCACTATACACAATATTCCTCTGAACATGCAAGTGGCTCGAAGCCCCACTGATCAGGAAATAGGGAACCCAACATAGCTGTCTGGATCTCCAGGGCAACAGTAAGACAATTACTGATGATCGGAGGGGGGCACAGGAAACCTGCATTTGGTTTTCACACTATATCCCTGACACCAACGACAGGTACAGTGGTGAACCATCTGGAAATACACTCTTTTTAGTCAAAGTAGCATACATTCATCCGCAGATCTCCTCCTTAAGGATTGCTTCACGTTGTGGATGCTTCAGCTTGTGTCACTTGATGTTTGTATGGGAACAAGTAATTCAACCACACCTTGTGTTGAAAATGCAATACTTAATGCTCGTCTTATAATTTAGTTCAGTCAGAAAATAAATTGGAACCCCCCCCCCCCCCCCCCCAAGACAGCTAATGCAACTCGACTTATTTATCACTTATACTATATTATTACAGTTATGTTAGCCTGCTTGCCACCTCGACAGGAAGTCAGTTCCAGTGCCAACTAAATATTCCAGGCTCTAAGCGGCTAATTGGGCCAAAGCTCTAACACCATTTGAAGTGCATTGCAAAGCACTAATATCATTTCTGCATGTATAATGTAGAAACTGACATCATCAGTGTGACTCATCGATCGGCTGCCAAAACGTTTGCCAAAGTTGCAGTTTTGCAAAACGTTGCACATTTTTTTGAAAAGGTACTTTTCTACAATAAGTATCACACATTCAACTTAAAGTTGTGTTTAATTTGTGCATTAATGCTTTTAAAATTCACTCATGTCCTATAATATTTCATTTTTATATTAAATTACCTGCAGTAAATGTTGCATTTTTTCAGGGATAGTTTGCATTTACGAGCAGAGAAACCGTAAAATGGGCCCGTTTATCATCTGTTGTCACTGTACAGATGTTTAAAGGCTTCATAGAAACTAAATGTAAAATTGTTTCAGTTACATAAAATGAACACAGCTAAAAATATTTCTTTATTTGGAAAATAACAAACCCAACAAATACATGAATAAATAAAAAGCATATAGGAATATAAGACATTAGTTTGCATCTGTTTGTCAGTTTTGACTGTTGACTTCTGTCTATGTATGTTTTCTGTCCCTTTGTTTTCGGATGGCACGATTTCTTTTTGCAGCAAATGGTATGACTCTAAACACCTGCAGAGGGCAGTGTTAGATTAGGTAAGTGTTCTGTTGGAGCGGAGAACAGGAAACTTATGAGACACGAGTGTTTGTCTCATAAGAGATCCGTCTGAAGAATAGAACACGTAATGACCCTGAGGATGGAGGGCACAATACCAAGAAGAAGAACAACAACAACACTGACTCACAATGCAACACCGAGGTAGCAGATTGCAGTCTGCTAATCAAAATATCACAGACATAAAAGCCTGTGGGTCATGCGCTGCCTATACGGCATAGAACAATTATGATAATAATCGCCGCATTATAGTCAGCTAATCAAATTGTTTTCTATAATGTCTCTGACCGTGTGTTGCCATTCAGCTGATTTACATATCTGTAATGTCTTTGCCAGTGCAGAAAAACAACAGCGACTTGAAAGCCTCGAACAGCACAATGCAACATTTCCAGAGGTGAGTGTCTGAGAGCGGGGAGGTGTCCGGGTTACTGCAGCTCTGCCTTCGCCCCAGTCAGCCTCCACCATGGTGGGTTGCCAATTAGAGCCAACACATATGACACACTTGACTCCCCCGCTTGAACCATGGCTGGAGATAATAGGCCTCTTCCTGCAGCTCAATCGATGGCATACTGTCCCAGGGTGGATGTCTGCCTCAGTGTATACACACACACACACACACACACACCTCTTTTTTTCCCTCTTTATCTGTCACAGAGTTAAATGTAAGCGTTCTGTTTCTTACACAGAAACACACAAGCAACACACACACACACACACACACACACACACACACACACACACACACACACACACACACACACACACACACACACACACACACACACAAAATGGCTTTCTGCTCTTTCATGTCTCCTTTTTTCCCCCAAACCATAAACAATAACATCCAACTAGATAAATTGACCTCATTATTCACAGTGAGATAAGAAACTCTTGCAAAAAAGCCCGAGATGCACAGTGAAGTTATGGGTACATAAATAGCTAATCCTTCTGCTTAGTGTGTCCGGACGTCTAGGTAACCCCACAGGAGGAGTCCGGGCTTTGTGAGGGCACCTGAGTCATGGGGATTACAGACATTAGGGTAATGGATATCTGCTGTGAGCGGTAATAAGCAGACGCCTTGCACAAACTTGCTGTCGGTAGACTGGTCTCAACATTGTTGCTTCTGACTTGCATCTTGATTTGGTGGTTAGACCGTGGCTATCGATACAGCTGGCTCATAGCTGGCTAAGCAGAAGCATAAACATTGCATCAGTACACATTCTTAAAGCGGTGTGTAATGCAAACACACCCATATGAGATTATCCCCTCAGTGCCGAGCCTGTGATGCTCACTTTCTCTGGAAGAAATGTGCGTGGACGTGTGCGTTTCTGTTTGTCTCATTGTTTTTGTGTATGCGGTCGAAAAAAAGGGGCAAAGGGACGAGAGTTTGGGAGTCGGTGCTGCTCTTTGCATGGCCGGGGGAGGAGAGATGGAGAGAGGAGAAGCCGTTGAGGGGTGGAGAACTGTGGAGGAAGGCCTCTGCGTGGCTTTTAGGATGGGGGGGGGGGGGCGCGCAGAACTGTGGTGAGGGGTGGATGGGGAGGGGTGTGGGGGAGGTGGTTGACAGTTGTGTGCATGCATGAGCCTAATCTGCCTCCATCAGCTGTCAGAGTAGGGGATGTCAGGGCTACCGGGGCTCCTGGTCCTCCCTCTCTCTCTCTCTGTCCCTCGCTCTCTTCACTGGCAATGTCATGTTGTCAGCCCACATATGCTTGTCTGCGGTGGAGGGGGGTGGGGGCCGAGGGGTTGTAGGGGGGTCGGGTGGAGGAGACATAGGCACATGGGCAGCCTCCGTCTTTTTCCTGTCGCTGTCGACACTTGTCTTCTTGCCTGTGTGCCGCTGACGTTGTTCCCTTTTAACCCCTGCAGCTCCCCCTGTCCTCTCTCCCTGCTGCTCTCCTCTCCGTCTCTGCGTGGATAACATCAGAGGCGGCGCTCAGTTGAGTCGAGCATTACACTCACAGGGCTTTTACTTCTGGCATGATTTTGTCTCCCTGCCGCTCTCTGTTCACTTAACATCACAATAGATGTTGAAGCCTCTTTAAATCCTGGTGCTCACAACATTAAAAAACTATGATTGAACAGCAGCATGTCTTTCCAGTAACAGTGTCAATGTTAATTCAGAGACATCGCTTAGCCTCCGCTCGTGCCTTTTATGCATTACATTTGAGTCAGAGAGCTCATCTGAGTTTCTATCTTTCAAAAACCCATAAGGTGGTTAATCAACATTTACCTCTGTTGTGAAGGTGTTTCAAAAATCCTTCATGATATGCCAAGTTCCTTAAACAAATAAAAAATACTTAATAAACAATAAACATGTTTCTGATCCTTATTCTGATAATAAAATCTTCGTCTTTTTCCAAATCCAAATAAGGATTGTAGCTGCAAATGAGGAGGTATTCCTTGCTCAATTTGTAGAACAACATGAACCGAATGAAAAAATATAGTATTGGTACATATATTATTTTCTTTTCATTAGTGTCTGTTTTTATAGAAAATAAGTTAACATAGTGCATGCAATTTGAGTTGTGTTCAATTTTGTTTGAATCAAAATGGTTATTAGAGTCTGAGAGGATTCTGGAAATAGAACGGCAGTAAGTGTTGTTCAGCGATCCTCGCAGAGTATTGGTTTTCTGGAGAAAAAAAAGAAAGATGTTTAGCTCTACGTAACGTAATGTTCTTTGAACCACACAAACAAATTCCATTCAACTCAATGTTTTTATGATGGAGGCAAAAATCTTAAAACCTGGACAAATAAATACAAAGTCTATCTGCTTGGCTAGATAACATCACTTATTGTTGTTTAGTCAATCAAGCAATTTTACATTGCTATTATGAATCTTTTATTATGAATCTAAAACACTTTGAGGTGTTTTTTTCACTGATCATTTTCTTCTATTTTGGCATTTTATTCTAATAAAAGGTGTTCATTTAAAAAAAAAAAAAAGCCATTTGTTTACATGATACAGGGATTTATGAACTATGACTACAATGTGGTTTTCTTTGTCATTTATTTAGGCTCTGCTGTACTCTATTGTCTACATGTCTTTCAACACAGCATTCTATTTTTTTACTGTTTTCATTTTATCTAACTGAGACAATTTAATAGTTTTGAGTCAACCATTTATTTTATTTTAAAAACAGGCATGTTATGCGCATCAATATGAACTGTGCCTGAAAACCTCCCTGAACTCCTCTCCTCTCTCGATGAGAAACCATTGGGCTCATGTGTCCCGAGTAACGAGAGGCCCCCATGCCAATAACAGCAGTCAAGCGTTTATATCTGTATGGGTAACGGTGCTCTCGCCCCAGTGACCTGCCCCAGGCACCTGCCACAGGGGGCTTTGAGACTACCTGTCAATCAAACGCGGGAGTCCTTTCTCTGACTCACGATGCGAGTCTCGGCTAACTCATTACATCCCGTGCCCCCATCTCCGACTCCCAGTTTCCACACAAAGATGATATCTCTATACGTGCCGACTGGAGCGCCTCCCTGTCTCTGCACACATGTTGCATGTTAACCATAAATCCCATGTACTGTACATTTTGAATGGATTATAGTTCTTTAGCACGTCCAGCCACAGGCGGCAGCTGTGGGTCCTTATTGAGCCGAGTTACAACCCTTTCTGAATATTTCTAGTCGGCAGGATATTAATGCTGAGCAGCCTTAAGCAGGAGCAGGTCAAGTTTCACATTTTAGCCTCTGCAGACTGCTTGTGAAAAGAGGGATTTTTGTTAAAGAATTAGAGCACTGTGCTGCCCATCGCGCTTCCAGAAATTGGGACAATGTCTGGATCTTAGAGGTATTTCGAATTAATATTAAAACTGTAGCCTGAGCAATAATATGCATGATTCATAAAATGTGATCAATGGCATGAAGCTTTCATGAGCAAGCCTCTTGTGTCTACATTACGTTTTCACACCCACACCTGCACGCAAGCACAGAAAAAAAAAAACACATATACGCTCAATGAAAACTCCCCCTGTCACAAGCTAACACAAACACACACAATCACACACACACCCCTCCAGGCTATGAGTACCCTTGCCCCGAGTGCTCCCTTGCTGCAGTCTCCATAGCAGGCAGGGAGACTGTCTGAGTGCTTTATGTTTGCTGTAACACAGAGTCATCACTGTCAGAGCCATTGATTTGTCAACAGCATAGTGATACACAAGATGGATAATGGCCCATCTTGTCCACAGTTGCTACATTTTTCTGGACAGCCAAGGAGCATCGTTTTTTTTTTCTTTCCTCTCTTTCCTTCCTCCTCCTCTTAAACCTCCTTCAACCCACCCACCCACCCCCCCCCACACACACACACACACACCTTTGCAGTTTGAAAACAATAAAAGAAAAGCAATGTGTCTTGTTCAGCTACTAAATAGCTGTCTGGTTTGTGTCTCCTGAGGTGGCTGCACATCAGTGGCTAGCCCATCTATCAGGCCAATGCATGGCCCTCAAACCTCCAGGTATAAAGATGATAAATGCCCACCTCCTGAAAAGGGCATGGAAAAAGATGGATGGATAGCGAAAGAGAGAGACAGATACAGAAATCGAAATGGAGGGATTGGGGGAGAAAAAGCGGGAGAAATTCAAGAAGAATGTCTCACCAGGAGCCTTTGGCCCATTCGGTATAACATCGTTGTTTTGGAACCAGCTTTGTCCGTTTGGCCATGCTTTCTTTGCTTTTTTTCCTGGCGCTGTGTCCACCATTTTTGTATACTATCTGTCACCTAGATGCTACGTTTTTATAAAAGTTGAAGCCCGGAAACGTCCTGAACACAGCAAAATGGTAAGAAAAGGAAAAGAGAAAAAACACCACTACAATCTTCTAAATGGTCAAGTGAAGATTGAGATGGATTATTTATTTTGGTATGGATCTATGAATTGTCTTTGAGGAAAAACCTTCCTAGAACCTAGAACTTTACACACTTGGATTTATGAACCGCAGGGACAAACCTAGTCCACGCTCCTTGCTCTCATTCCCTATGCCCTCCACCATTTGATTAAACAGTACTTTCCCCCCATCCCTCCTTATCTGGGCCGTCGCTGCATGAAGGAGCTATCTGCTGTGTGACTGGCACACTACTGTCTGCTGCCTCTGATAGCATTCCACTTTGGTTAGGTAAATAGGAACTTAACTGAGCGGAGACTATTTAAACAGTCTAAATGTAAGGAGATTAAAACTGGCCAAACAGCGACTGAGCACAGGGATGCATCGCTGCTAGTTATGCACTTCTGCAAGAACGAGAAGCACACACGCGAGGTTTGTGCGTGGCAAACACACATTTCACAAAGTCAAACAGAAAGACACAAGCATCAGGGAGACGCTCAGCAAAAGACGGACGGAGCGAGAGGACACATAAACAGCCTTTGGTTGTTTTTGATGCCTTCGTGCCCCCTGACCTATAACATCACTGTCTATGCTTGCAAAATCTCCACACAAACACAGACACACACACACACACACACACACACACACACACAGAGATACAAATGGCATGAGGCAGGCAAAGCAGGATGGACCTGGGGACAAATGTCCGCCTGGACGCCCTCATATGCGAGCCAGTCCTGCCCTGCTCTGCCCACAGGCCTTTACAGACTGGCCAGTCGAGTGAGCGACCTACCCTGACTCTAACACTGTGTGGCATGGGGACCTAGAGACAGATGTTCCGTGCCACTGGCGTGGTGCGGAAGAGGATATGGTACCCCATGTGCACACAGTGTGTGTGTGTCTCTGAAGACAGCGCGCGAGAGAGAGAGAGAGACTGAATGGTTGAATGGTGATGTTGGGGGGAAGAAGGAGGAGCTGTGCTGGGTGGCTGGGGGGTGGTGGTGGTGGTGGTGGTGGTGGTGGCTGGGTGGTGGTGAGTGGAGGGGTGTAAAAGGAGAAATAAATCAAGTCAAAGCAATTTGTGGCAATGGCTCTGCTGCAGTGTCATTAGGAATCCCGTCACGCAGCAGCTCCTCTGAGCAGTCAGCAGACGCAGGTTGACAGCAGGCCAAGGAGGAATTTTAATTTCCCCCTGTCTCACAGCCTCCACCTCATATACATCTCCTAACTACTGGCCGGCCCTGCCAATAGTAGCCTTCAAACTCATCCTCAACCCTACTTGCCCCTCCTGGATTAATGGCTTTTTCAATACCATAATAATGCACAACTGCTGCGAATCATCATGCAAAACTCTGTTTGCATTTCCTTGTACTTTTACTGAAGTTTAATTTAAACGTGACAAATCAAGCATGGAGAGAATTAATCTTGTTTGCAGCAGCTTTTAAATCAGCATATGTCACTGTACTGGGGTGCACTGAATACCACAGATCATGCGATTCAGTGTCGTAATAACTAAAGATTTACTGAAAAACATTATTTAAAATAGAAACATATCTTTCCTGGCTTTATTTAACAGGGTTCCAAGGTAAATACATAGATTATCTACTTTATTAACATGTTATCAATATTTATATATATTGTTTGCATGTGATCCTGTTTCATAGAAAAATGATTCATTTCTAGGAGACAGGTTTGAGCTGTGGCACGGAGCGGGTGTTATCAGATGATGTAATTTACAGTTTTTATATTCACACTTTGCCTCGTTTACTTGAGCCTGCGTAACGATTTCCAACATTTCCCAAAATGATTGACATGACATGTCATGACTGAGGTGAACAATTTTGATTACGTTACAGATGACATTTCATGGTGCATTTGACCTTTAAATAAAAGATCTGCTATATGTGACAGAGATATCATCTCTTATAGAAACAGCGCAGCAGGCAGAGTGACACAGACACAATATGGACGCGTGTCAAACCAACAGATTCAAATCAATGTTATGAGAGGATAAGCAGCACAAACTGAGCATGTGGTAATAACGCTGCCCGAGCAGAGCAGGGCAGAGTAATGCAGAACATTTCTCCTCCCAGCTGCCACTTTAATGAGCAGACAAAATGGCCACCGTTGAATAATTAATATGCGGGTCCATTAACAAGGCATTAGAATGCATTCTATCTCTTATTGATTTTTTCCTGTCTCCCTTTTCTTTTTTTTGCAGTTGAAAACGTTTACTCCATCCGTAGACCACTCTGCGTCCAGCGCTTGCGAGAGTGAAATATGGCTGCTGCTGTTTAAATGTCAGCTTTGTAATTACACATGGAGCCACGAGCTGGGCAATCCCACGGCCTGAGGGCCTCTGATTTATGGTCAGGCACTGATGGCAACAGCACAGACACATGCAGACGAATTGCATTCACACATAACACATCTCCTTAACCCTCACACAGACACGCTGTCTTAAATCAGACTACGACCTTTTGCATTTAATGTACAGAGTTCATCCATTAAGTTAATGCTTTCATATATTAACAGAAAACACAACAGTTGAACACATATTGTTAGAATTGAATTAGTTTGTTCCTTACCCAATTCTTGCTGTTCCACAAACTAATTGCTTTTTTTAAATTTATTATATTGTTTTTTTGTTTTCAAACTTTTTCTCTAAAAATGATTTATGCAACAGTTTCTTTGTTGTGACTGTGATTTGCGACTACTGTGCTGAAACAGTGATAGGTTATCTGTAACATTGCAATTTGTAAATATACACACACACACACACACACACACACACAACAGGTGTCGGAAAAAACTAATTATTGGCAAAAACAACAAACATTTATCTAATTTGTTGCTTAATCTGTTACTTGCGTATCGGGTCTCTTAAGACCTGAGGTATATACTGGAGGAATGTTTGGCAAAACACCCATGCATTTAAGGGTTGGAAACCCTATCTAAATCCTGTTTACACGCCTTTGGATCGATTAATTATTTATTGTTTCAGCACCAAAGAAAATCAGTTGACGTGCATTTTGACAAACCATTAATTACTAACATAATTTATCAAACAACATCGTCAAACTTAATTTAGTTTCATCTTATCAAGTGTGAGGATTTGCTGCTTTTCTTTGTTTTATAATATTGGAAAACTTATTCGGAAGTTGGACAAAACAAGCAACGCAAGAAAAGAAATTTGCTTCAACTCTGGGAAATTGTGACGAGTCTTTTTCACTATTTTATGGACTATGCAATTAATCGATGATTCTAAAAGTGATAATGGGGCAGTACAAATGATAGTCGGAACCCTACACACCTTTATCTTTGCCGCTGCATCGATTCAGAAACTGATAAGAGTGTCACTCCTCTTCCCAGTGTCTGTTTGACTTGTATGAAGTGTAACCTCGCCCCTCCCGCTGCCTTTTGCTTAGCGGTCTAACACACTCTAGTGGCATGTGGGACACCCTGGTTCAATACACCCTCCCTTACGCTCTCCGCCCATCAGTCAGATTCTAGGCACAGATACCTGCTGGGAAAACCAATCTATATCTGGACGAATAGAGGAGGAGAGGCGCGGCCAGATCAATGTACAGATATTGATACATGCAGCCATGCGAGGAGACTACACTCCTTCTGAACTCATTCTCTCTCCCACTGAAAAGATTAGGAATCAAGATGAACTGCTGAGTAAGGCGTGTGTGTGTGTGTGTGTGTGTGTGTTGATGACAAAAGAGACACTGTAACACACTGGCAGATACTACCGATAGAGCAGGGAGAAAGCGGGGAGATACGTAGTAGAGACATAGATTACCACCACAGAGCTCAGTAATGGTGTGAGAGGAGCAAGTCAATAATAAATACCTCCCATTACACCACGGTGGACCGCTGCAGCAGGCTGTACAGCACGACACCTGCTGACTCCCTGATCTGCCTCAAATTGGACTGATGCTCTCACACTGCGCTTCTGTGGACTCCAACACACACTGACTGCAGCAAACACGGAGATGTACGGCACAGTTATGCACACAATCATACTTGCGCCTCTGAATTCATTTTCCAGAGCAGTACAGAGGTTGAGTGTCAGGGTTTGATCCCCACTGACAACTCCGTTGGGCTCTGGATTTTTTTTAAGGCCCTTGCCCCCCCCCCCCCCCGATATTCAAAGAGACGAGGCTTGACATCCAGGTGTTTTATAGTATTTGTGGCTCTGATCATCCATCAAGCCGATCGATCACTCTCCCAGCAGCTTTTATTAATGATCTTGTCAGCCAGCCCGCTCTCGGGTGCAGCCGCTTGTCCAGGATGATAGATCATTAGCTAGTCTGCCTGCTATTTATTCTCTCATGACCTTGTCTCTCTCCATTGTTGAGTGGGCCAAGTTATGAGAGCGAGAACATGATAATTCACTATTGATTCTGTATTTTTCTTTTTTTCACAAAAAAGTTTTTTAGCTGTGATCGTGTGCAAAGACACAGATAATAATGTATTTAGAGGGGACATGTCATGCTTATTTCCATGTTCATATTTTTATTTGGGGTTTATACTCGAACTTCTTGACACACGTTAATGTTAAAAAAAAACATTTCATACGGTCTGATTTTCATACTTCTGATTATACCTGTATATAATCAGAAGTATGAAAATCTTCAGTTGAAGTCTGAAACGCTTGGTTTTAGTTTCCGTTCTCTTTAAGAACCCTTTCTGAAATAACCCCTGTCAGCTCTGATTGGCTTGAGAGATGAACATGGCTTACCTTTACAAAAACGTAATTCTCAAGCCGTGAGTGAAAACTGACTGAGTTATCTTATTTTACAGTTTGTGGGTTGGTAGGTGGTTGGTGGGTTGATATAACGTATTTACTTTCCACCACTGGACACAGAGGTGGTGCAGCAGAGTAAACAGGATAGCTTGATTCGTCATCACCTTCATTTTAAAAACATGTTTTCGAACATCACAGAAAATTAGAAAAACATAATTAACAGAGGGACAGACAGGAAAAGAAAGGAAACAAATTGAGCGAGAGAGAGAAAGAGAGAAAGAGGGGGGAAAAGGTCAACAGAGAAAAAGGCAATACGAAGACAGAGAGCGAGAGAGCGAGTCAGCGGGAGTTCCACAGGAACGAAGCCCGAGGCTGAGCCAGTGAGGTGTAAGTAGCTTTAGAATAAACATGAGCTCCATGTAAACAACAACCTGCCACTACAAGCATCGGTTACGCACCCACACAGACCTGGTGGGGTTCTGGATTCAGTGATGTGTGTTTGTATGTGTGTGTACTGTATACTCAGGGTGTCCCTGGGGCTGAAGAGCCTTGCCTGTCATCCTCCCATCACTCCTCTCTCTACCCACTTACATCCATAAAGCCTGTCATGTTGATCAAGTAGCTGCAGGCCCGAAGCCTTTTGTGATTGTCAAAAGAGTGCACATGGTAATGTTTGACTGTATAATTGAAGCCTGATTTTCTGTTTGTGACTGCAATGTACAACACAGCAGCGGTGTGTAAGTACTGCCACACATTCAGAGACCACTGTGTTTCTGTGGCTCATTACTTTAGCCTGACCTGTTTATTATGCAGTCGGTGTTCAAAGAGAAGAGGGAGGAACTTCTTTCTCCTCCAGAATCATATATGATGGATGGCTTTCATGTTCACAGCAGAATGACAGGCAGACCGAGACCTCTGTGGAGTCAGAGTGACAGAGGATGTGCTTCAAAGCTACGCACCGTATGCACAAGTCCAAATGCAAATCCTCAGAGTACCAGGGGCATATTACTACAGCGTTGACCTCTCCGCATTGGCTGCTTTGTGACGTTGAAATACTATGTTAGTACATTTCTGAACTGTTGTGTCCATATAGTAACCCAAAACTCTCTGTCAGCTAACCAGTGTTTTTTTACTGTGAAATTTCTTTTTATATTTTAGGGGGAAAAAACACTTATTCGCTTTCTTTCTGAGTTACACGAGAAGATCAATATCAATCACGTCATCCAACTCTTGGTAAGAAAGTGAATACGTATTTCCCTAAAATGTCATTATTTTTCAGCAGCATCACTACTGGGCGTGGTCAGAAGGGTCCTGGTGCACCTGTAGCCACACACAACCGTGACGTCATCGCGTACTGACACTCTGGAGGTTAAACCACCGGGGATCAGCTTGTGTTCAGTTGCTCTTTAATTGCTCTTATTCTGAAGCCCATTGTAACTTTTGTTGAGACAATGTCTATGGAGATAGTTCATACCTGTGTCCTTTGTTCTGTTAATAACAACTTGATGGATTGTACATAGGTCTCCGTCCGCCCTGTGACAAAGTTGCATGCTGTCAAGCTTTTCTGTCTGCCTTCAAGCAGGTGTATGCTGGGATACGATGCTGAGAAGCGGGTAGAGAAAATGAATCAATGATTGAATGAGCTGGCATTCAATCAGTGTGCTGGATGTAATAAAAAAATCTCACTTTGAAATCTAATACTGTTTCAATCTGTTGTTAGCTTGTGATCCCAGCTGGCTCCTGTTATAACCTAATGTGTCCATCGTCTGAAAAGGAAGCTACGCTAATCTAGAAAACTAAATAAAAAACATTAAAAGTGAAACTGTGACAAAGTAAAAAGACCTCAAATCAACATGACAGTGTGAACTCCCCCGTCATCTCTTTACAACATCGCCTACTATTTTTAAACATTTGCCATTCTGCCCAATCTCTCTAAGTGCCTCGAACACATAAACAACCTCACCGGTGTCCCCCATAACCCAGCCTCCAGGACCCTGGGGCCCAATAAGCAGCCATCTGCAGACAACCTCCCTCACCATGCTCCAGCAAACACAGGGCGGGAGGGTTTGAATGTGTGTGTGTGTGTGAGGGAGGTGGATGTAGTTCAAGGGCACGAGTACTCCATCAAGCTCGAGTCCAGGGAATATCCACCAGCTTCCCATCCCCCCCCTTTTGTGCACCAGGGAGGCACTGGAACCCGTCCTTAGTGCCCGCCCTTAACCACACACACCTACAGTAGTGTGTATCTATTACTTCACACCAGCTCTACACTTCAGTTTTCATTTGGACCCTCTGCTGCTAGCTGCAGCCTCGGCGTGGCAGCCCCAGCCCTCCTGGCCGACTCCCAGGTCTGGCGTGGGTGGTGGGGTGGGGTGTCGGGGGGATTTGGGGGCACTGAAGCTGTCCTCTGGTGCTCCTGCAGCCCTGCCTGCTCATCCATCCTAGCCTGCCAGCCCACAGATCGATAGCTCTGCTCTCTTAATCAGGTCTCTGGTGACTGTGGGCGGACAAGCGTGTGCGTGTGTGTGTGTGTGTGTGTGAGTCTGAGTGTGTGTAAAGGAGGTTGTATCGGCTGGGGCTTGCACTTGTGTTTCTTTCCATCTCCAGCTCTCTGGCTGTTCATCACGACTGTTTATCTCAACCATATTTTAGTACCTTTCTTCTTAATTTACAAAACATACACTGACTTTCTTCTACATCTTAATTTCTATCATCCACCTCTCTTCTATCAACTTTTTTTATTTGAGCCAGCTCTGGTTAAGGCTTCAATTTCTCTCACAGTTCTGCTTCATGTGTTTGCTCCTCTCTTACATCTCCTCACAAACTCTCTTTCCTATTCTGGCAGCGCGCCAGAGCTCATTCAAAAGGAGTCTTCACAGTCAAGTTGGTCCCGGTGCTACTGCAATCTCTTTTGGCTTGTGATGAAGACAGAAGAGGTGAAGTATTGGAGAAATGGTGATGAGAAAGGATGAGAGGTGAGAAGAGCGAGCGGAGCGAGAGGGTTAGTCAGATGGAGTGCGGGGCATCCAGCTGTGGTGTTGTGCCTTGCTAGAGAATCCGCCTTCAGGCTCTCATCACACCTGTGTAACCACAGCTGCACACACACACACACACACACACACACACACACACACACACACACACACACACACACACACACACACACACACACACACACACACACAAACAAGCACAGAGAAAACAACTGTAACTACACTGTAGTTCTTGAAAAAGTAGCAAACAAAAATAACTCCAAAACAATTTCTATTTTATACTTTTTTTTTTTTTTTTTTTTACTTTTCAGGAAAACATGATCCGTTATTCCGAGGGCACCAGCGTGTGTACAATGCTCACATTAACAGGTTTTTCTCACCGATCCCATTTCAGAGTTCATTATGTCTCCTGTTCTACCACCACATTGACTTTTATTTGGTTTGGTGCGAGTTAATTAAGCATGCTTTTTGATTCTGGTCACACCGCTCTACCACAAAATGTGTCCATTAGTAGTCTCTGATCAAACCATTTTCACCAATAACATCAGAATACACCAATGAAAGCACTCTTCACAAATACAGTAGGTACCGCTGTGTATTAGTAATCTTATTGGAACCGTTAAACATCTAATTGATGGAAAGGACACGCCGATCCAACGCTTAGTCCTGGTATCACTCCAAAATTCCCTGAATCAGATATCAGAGGGTAAAAAAAAAATATATATACATACAATCCAATACGATCAACCATCATACGATTAGCCTGAACTATATGTCAAGAAATGTCAGCGAGGTATCGGCCACATTGAGTGTTAAATGATATCAAGTATTTTACACTACACTTACAATGTCCTTTACACAAAAGTAAAGTGTTTGAATGGTGCTGGCTCATCCAAAATGCTGCTGTGAGGAACAGTTTAAAGAAGAAAAGAAGCAGCAGTAAGTTATGGGCTCTGTATTTCTTCCCTTTGGGGAGCAGAATATTTCTTTCACAGTTTAAGCATGATGCTTTTTAGATGGCTAGGTGAGGCAAAGTGCATCCATACAAATGTATTATTAACATCTTAGTTGTTTGAAAGAGGGAAAAGGGCTGTATTGAATCAGTGTCGGCAGATACTCGAGGTTGCCATATGTCAGACATGTAGAAGGCCGGCTGAACAGTTCTTCTGGGTGCAGACATTTCATAAACAGGATTATTGACTTTGAAGTAACAACATCACATTTTAGTGCCATTTCTGCACTACATATTATTGTACAAAGTATGTACTATATATTCATCTTTATAGTACAATACTTTTGCAGTTACTATGCAACAAATCAAGAAACTGCCCCAATAGTGACAAAGTCACATCAACTTCAGAGAGAGAAAGCAAAAAAAAAGTTAAAGCTTTTATGCTTTTTATGAACCGTCTCACTGCCATCTGCATTGCCTTTGTCCATTCCATTGTGGGACAACAGTGTCTATTAAGTCCTGCGTAATAACTGTTTTGAGCACACTTACTGTTGTCATGTCTCCAGTTTGAACAAACTACATACTCAAACTACTTAGCGTTCATACAGTATTGCATGATGGAACTGGGACACCACTACAAATTACAAACCCTACACAAGTGGGTCTTTTTAGGTTACATAACAATTAAAAGTACTTGACAACCTTTTAGACATTATATGTCTGTCACATCGAGATTTGTTAGTTTAAATTTTCATCTATTTTTGATGCCACTTCAGACACTTTTTACTAGTTGCAATCTGGACACTTTTCTGGACAGTTCATATTGCCTCAATAAATCACATATCAAACAGATGATTTCCAGACCTCTCTTTCACAGTTACTGATAAACAATGCTAAAAATAGGTGGCAATCAATGTAATAGAATTACCTGTGTAGCAGTGTTCATAGTTGTGATTGAGTTACCTCAGAGGTTAAGTCATTTACCATGAGGTGTTTTTTCCATCACACTGTACACTTGTCTGATCTTAGGACAGCCGTGAAGTGGCGTACATCTGTAGTTTTTCACCGGGAACATCTATGTTGACATACATATGGAGGAGATCCAGTCATGGGAAGAAGTGTCGCAGGAGGTCCTTCTTGTTGACCTTGCCCATCTGATTCCTTGGCACCTCCTCCACCAGCAGCAGGCCTGTGGGGATGGTGTAGGGTGCCATGTGCTCCCTGCAATAAACACTGATGTTAATACACTGAAGATTGTTTACTGCAGAAAGGAAGATAAACACAGGCAAGAACAACACTGATCAATGTGCACACATGGATGGGAATATGCACACGCACACATATGCAACAACAAAGAAAAAAAAGAAGAAGAAAAAACAGAAAACAATTGCAAAACAAAGGCTAGCCCTGTGGCAGAGTAGTCGAGATAAGAAGAGAAATGTCCTTCATACACTCTGCAGCTCTCTTCCCTAATATCCCCAATTCGCCTTCCAGACACAGACAATTCCCTTCTCGTACAAAACAATATAATCACTGTGAGATGAAATAAAAGAAAAAAAGAAATAATAAAAAGAAAAACAGAAGGCTGGGATAATTAAAAGTGTTTTATTTTTTCGCTTTTGAATGCACGGTTGTTACGTCAAGTCTTGAAGCCTGGAGCTTTTCTATTATCTTATAACCTAGTTTGTTTGTTTGTGCCTGAGTGTGTGCGTATGTGTGTGTGAGTGTGTGAGTGTGTGCATGCTTGTGGTGCGAGTGAGCATAATGACTCATACTGCTGCCATCAAACACTCCTTTCAGCAGATGTCTCCGTCTCTCTGACTCAGTGAGTAAAGTGTGAGCGAGTAGATGTGCATACATACACATCTCTGTAATGGGGCTTGCTCGTGTCACCAATTTCTCCCGGGCCGTGTGTTTGTGTGTGTGTGCGCGAGCGTGTGTGTTCAAGGCAGTGTGGGGTGCAGAGGGTGTGATAGAGATTCAGACTGACAGCTGAAGCCAGGGCACTGAAGAGTGAGCATCCATCTACTTGTTTATGTCTCATTTTATCTCCCTCTCACGCTCTCTCCCCTGCACCCTGGCCTCAGCAGTGGGCTGTGTGCTGGCACTGCATGTCCGCTGGCAGCACCCCTGGCTGCAAACACTGAGTGTGTGCAAGTGTGTGTGCAAGTGTGTGTTAACCTGGGTCACAAGCAGTAGTAGTAAGCCACCATGCTGGACCAGCAGGCCACAGCAGTAGGATCCAAAACACACAGCAGGCCACAGCAGTAGGATCCAAAACACACACACACACACACACACACACACACACACACACACACACACACACACACACACACACACACACACACACACACACACACAATTCAGAGCTGTGAATAAATGGCAGAGGTGGGTAGCAGAACGTGTCGTGGACCAAAACAGATGGTGGGAAAGTGAAGAAACTAAAATGATATAGTGGGTGAGTAAAAGAGAAGGAAATGTAAAAAGATGAGTGTTTGTGCCTTCCGTCGCTTCAATGCGAAGGGCTGCATGTCACCACCAACTGTCTGCGTTAGACAAAATAAACTCTACTGACATTTAGAAAGGGCAGAAAAGAAAATCAGTTTGTACGTAAGACAACGCCTTTCGTAACAACCATTTGTTCGCTTCCTCCGCGTCTCTCTCTTTATCATCTTCTGTCTTTCCTTCAGCTCCCCTCATTAGTCCATCTCTGGCCTCTCTTTCTCCCACATCCCTTCATATTGATCTGCAGACTGCAGGGCCGGTCGCTGGGGATGTGTGTGCTGAACTGTAGAGTCTGAATTAGGAGCCTTCATTTGTTTACCACAAGACTGACAAAGAGCTGCGGAAATTGTCTTCTCGAATCAGCGTAACAAGATTTAACCAAGACGGGGTCAGCGCTCCTTTGTAATACTGGGATATGGTGCTCATTTTGTGTTTGTGAATTCAGGATGGTGATTTGGTTGCAAGTTATTCAGGTCAGAGTCACCACTGGTGGTACGGTGTGGAGACCACCTGCTGCCGCAAAGATTACCATACTATGAGAAAGAATTTTACCAAGCAACTATAAAATCAACTTCTTCTAGGAATGTGAACTTGTGCTGCTGCACAACTTGAGCCGGGTTCAACTTTTTCGCTGAGCCTGCATTTTCTTTGCTGGAAATTAATGAAGGGGTGGTGCTTTTTCAGACAACCTCAGACAGAAGGATGCAGGTTTATACCGCTGTGTTTAAAAGCTTCTTCCACACTTTAGTGCCTGTGAGCAACAGTTAATAGTAGTTGAATTAATAATCTATTATCAAACTGTGACAGGCATTTAGTACATTCATAGTACACCCACAATAACAGCCAAATGTAATCAGAGAGCTAAGCAACAGGCAGTGTCTGCTAAAGAGAGATTATCTAGCTGAGTCACAGTACCTTGCCCAGGTCTTCAACTCTGGCAGGGTCATCGTCTGCCCATTCTTCAGCTGCACCACTGCAGTGACTTTCTGACCCCAAGTGGCATCTGGGGCTCCAATTACAGCCACATCTGCAAGGTTAGAAATCACACAGACAGGCAGACATGTTGTTGTTAAGTTTCAACTGCTCAAATCCTATCATCTTGCAATGCAGTAAGTAAGTATTAGGACGTTGCCACCCCATAATAACTGGGGTTTAGCGAGCTGACTTTTATGTTTAATTAGAGTGTGTTTAACATGCACTTAAGATGGACAGTGTAGGAATTGAAGTCCTTTTTCTCGATAAGTCTATTCATTTTAGGGAACAGTCAAGAAGATTCCACTGCTTAGTCTCTAAAAACTCTACTAGAGCCCTCTAAGTGTTGACCTATTATTGATGACCACATTCTATTTCCTTGACACTTTAATTCAATGTGCTACGAAACAGAGCCAAAATAACAAAAAACAACAACAACATTTACTTAGACTAAACCTCTACAGCACGTTTACCTATGATGTCTGGATGAGCCAGCAGGTGGCGCTCCACCTCGAGTGCACTGATCTTGTAGCCACCACTCTTGATGATGTCAACACTGCTGCGGCCCATAATCCAAAACACACCGTCTTTGTAGACAGCAGTGTCTCCTAAAAGATACAACCATACAAAGAAAGGGGCCGTGCAAAAAAAAGTAGGAATAAAACAGATTAGAAAAAGGACATATTGAAAAAAAAATTAAGAAAGCAATGGTTGTAATTAAGGGGATATATTTTGCATATTTAAACAAACTATGGTTCTTCAGGCTTTTCTTAGACACAATGGTGCTTTAAGCTATTTGCTGATGTCAGCATATTATCATGCTGACAATGGGTTAAGCCACCTGCTGGTGGCGCTATGGGAAAGGTTCGGGATTTATCAATTTTTAACGTTGATCCATCCTGATAGTTGTCAGATATTTCATGCAGCATTGCTAGCATGCGAAACAAAAATCGGACAAAAAAATCAGACAGATTTTGTTGTGGGATGTGTGTAAGCATGCCTCTCTCTCTCTCTCTCTCTCTCTCTCTCTCTCTCTCTCTCTCTCTCTCTCTCTCTCTCTCTCTCTCTCTCTCTCTCTCTCTCTCTCTCTCTCTCTCTCTCTCTCTCTCTCTCTCTCGGAAGCGTACAGTATGTGGGATGAGGGGCTCAGCTGGGCCTGGGGATGACGAGCAGAGGAAATGGGTCAGTATGGATGAGTGGAGAGAGACAGAGGGGGAGACAAATGGACGGAGGAGGAAACGAGTGGAGAGCGGAAAAGCAGGTACAGGAAGGAGTCCGTTTGGATTATTACAGGTGGTACGTCCACAGCTGGGACCGAGGAGGGAATAGTTGTGTGTGTTAAGCGGACACTGTAGTTAAGGTTGGAGGGTTGACGTCTGAGGGTGGACTCAGACGTCAACAAAGGTCAGGGATATGGGCGGCTATAGCTGCAACACAACCGAGGACAATTCATCTGCTGAATATATAAGGAGGAATTTATATTCCACAATTACACACAAATATACACCATGAGTGTTTTACTTTTAAGACTAATTGTGAATATTCTCAAATATGACAATTTTTCTATACAAATATTGTTCAGCTAATAAACAAATCTTAAAATGTTATGATATAAACAATGTTTTCGTTACGGACACTTTTCAGACATACTGGTTTGATATATATCGATTAAATTAATTTATGAAATGCAATAAAGTACTATAAATACTATTGGTAATAAAACATTATGACATCTTCACACCTAAATAATGTATTCCCCAAAATGTTGGATTATTCCTTTATTTCTTATAAGGGTATACAGCCCTGCTAGGAGCATTTCCAACAGCTTAAGCTGTGCATGTTTTCAGAAACTACAGCAGGAAAAAGTCCCAACCTGAAATATGGAATTAATAACAGAAATGGCCTCGACACGATGAAGCATGTTAGGAGGATAATTATATTTTGATGGTGGTCTGTTTTAACTGCCATCATCTTCCGTCTGTCTTCCACTTCATCACTTAATCTCATTTCTCTTTCTCTAGTCTAACCCCCGTATGCATCTATCCATCTTACACTGTTGTCCACTTTCTCAGTGTCAGCCAAATACACACAACTATGCTTTTTAAATTGTTTTTTTTGATTCCATCCTGGCCCTCCATTTTTTTTCTCACTATCTCTGGAGCATCTCTCATCACATCTCGCGTTTCCTTCTCTCCACCTATCTTCACTGTCTCTTCTTCCCCCTCTTACCTCTCCGCTTCAGCATCAATAGAGGGCCCATCTGTTCCCATACATCATGCACTTCATTTCAGTTTATTAGCTGGGATAAATCATAAATATTTCATTATACATCACGGGCGGCTGTCGCCTGCACACCGACAATTTATCACTGCTGCCCTCTCTGCCGGCTTTCAACGGCGGCTATAAGCTTTCCAGTCTATTAAACAAGATTGATACAGTGTGTAAATTTAGATATTGGGAATTTCTTCACAGACCACTGCTCCGCACTGATAGGCCAGGGTAACAGGGGAGGGGAGGGAGAAGGGAGGGAGAGCAGAGGGAGGGAGGGAGTAGAGAAGCTTGGTTGGGTGTTAACATCACAAACAGTAGTCACAGTTTCCCCTATTCTCCTCCTCTTTTGGATGAGGGGGAAAAAAAGAAAATAAACTGTCGGAATAATGTGGTTACACCTATGTAGCTCTGTTTCATCTCATGCAGATATATTAGAGGACAAATAGAAGTTTCCATGCATATTAATAAGCTGTTAGTGTGTCCTGTGTGTATGCTTGATCTGAAACTAATACAATGACCATTGAATTTGTCCATCTGCCTGCAAATGTTTAAGTGTAAGGGAAGGAAACTGCATTAATGAGAGAATGTTTGACAAAAGGTTTGAAAAGAAACACTCAGACAACCTACTTGAATTGAGTTTGAAGTACTTATACAGGACTCTTTGACCTTGTCTCTTTGAGGAGGAGGAAATAACGAGGGAAAGAACAGCATGTTTGGAGAGCGGCACAAGTGGGAATAGTGATTGGAGAACACAGACCGATAAGAGAGGAAAGAAGGGCGAGAGACAGATTGTTGGGAACTGTGTTACTAGGACGCACACATACACACAAGCTTGTACACAGACATATTGTATTTGCACACGGTGCACACACACACACACACACACACACACACACACACACACACACACACACACACACACACGACTCTCTGCCATTATGTGTTATGGCGTCGGAGGCAGATATGGCCGAATGGCTTTCTTAATTAAAACGATAAGAAGCCTAATTGCACTGGGCTTTCATCTCATTCTGAGGCATTAAAGAAAGTGAAGGCACACACTGTGGAAAAAAGAAAGAAATAAAAACAGTTCAAGACTTTAACTGGAGGATGGAGGGCAGAGAAAACTTCCATCACGTCTTTAAGAGAGGAAGAACATGATATTAAGTGGCTCTGCAGAAAGCATCATCCTCTTACAGCGTCATTCAAATTTGAAGGCCTTAATTATCATTTTTTTCTTAACAGGAAAAACAACATGGTGCAAAGAAGTGTGTTAGGAACAGTGTTTAAAATTCCAGCCACAGATATTTTTCAGAGTAACACAAAATTGCCTTCACAGGCAATTTTGTTGGAGCGTGACATTTTAACATCTTAGCAAAACTCTAGTGATTGGCCTTCAGTCCTGCTGACATATTTTGGGTTTCTCAAAGAAGTCAACAGCGGTGTCATTCTTGACAATTTCAATGGTAAACCAAGCCTATTACATTGAACAAACTAGAGGAAAGAGGAGAAATATGAATAGTCTGCAGCGAGAGGGGACAAGCCAGTTTTAAAGGCAACTCTAAAGATGTAAAAGCAAAACACATCATAAAACACGTTGCTTCCACACTGCAGACAACTGAACTATAATATTTGTCTGTCCTTGGAAGGCAATATATAAACAAATTTCGAAACACAAAAAACCCCCACAATTTCTCCAACACAATTTTTGAACGTGCAAAGTCTATCTAATATTTAGTTACATGACTGCATGTAATGCAGGTAAGATCCCCCTGGCTGCACCAGGCTGTTGGCTCTTTACCCATCAAGCAAACTGTTTGCCTTTCTCCCTCAGCACCCACTCATTGAACTCTCAGAGCTGGCAGGCGGCAGCATGGGGCCTCCACCGTGATGGTATCATTTCTGTTGCCTCAGTAAATGTGAACTATGATTTGACACAATTCAGAAATAGCTATGGGGTATTTTCCAAGCTTTCCCCAAATAATGTATTGCTGTCATTAAGATTTCTGATTGAGTGCACGTATGTGCTTTGGCAAACAATTTCATTGCAGAGGTCTTGGTCGACTATTCAAAACTACACAAACGCACAAACGGACATGTTTCTTTGCCTCAACAAAAAGTGCAAAAAAGAAAAGGGCAGCGTGTGACATATGACAAAGGTCAACATCGCAAAAACACTTCAGCCCGTTTGCCACTAGCGTCGCCGCTGGAGGTGTCGAGGAAAGAGAGGCTACTGAAATTGCACAAAAACATTTTTTTTGTTCTTCAGGACCTTTAAGCGGTAGCCCGTAACAGATTTCTGCTGTACCAGAAATAAATAACTGTTATACAAGTGTTTGTAACAGGATGTGATTCGAGGCTGACCTTGATCTCACCACATGTGTTTTGTGTGTCCACTCAACCCTGGAGATGTGGCTGCCATGTAGTCGGCTTTAAAGAGTACACTGTGTGGTCAAAGGAAACATTATCATGTCACATTACTCAGACTGCAACAGTTCAAGAAAAAGGAGAGGAACTTTGATCCATGGGTACAGGGTGTGGCTAAAAAATAAAGTTGTCAAGTGGGTGGTTAACATTAATAAATATGGGCTGTAATACTGGTATCACTGTATGCTGCGTTATTAAAATGGACAGTTATTATGCTGTGTAAATGTATCTATGGTATTGAAAAAATGTGCATAAGTTAGTGTGTGTATGAGTTAAACTACATACAGGAGAAGTCTGGCTGCACTGTTGTTGCAATTTATTGTTTTTTTTGTCATTAAAATGTTTATTCATTTAGATGTATTAACATTAAACAAACACAAAAATGAGGTTTGTCAGACAATAATAAAGTAAAAAAAAATAAAAAAAAATAAAATACAATACAATCCTTACACCCCTTTAATTATCTTTTACATGTACATTCGCATACATTTTCCTGAACATACAAATCCCGCCCACGAGTACTTGACCCCTCCTCTAATTTGTAATAAAAGCCATTAGATTTGTCCATGCTTGGTCAGTTTGGCTTGAACTGTTCTCTACCCTGGCAATCATATTTTCAAATGCAGCCGTCTCTGTCATGAGTTTGAGCCAGAATGTGATCGTGGGCGTATGTGGGCTCTTCCAGTTTCGCAGGATGAGCCTTGCTGCCACCATGAAACCTGTTAACGACAGTCTAATCTCTGCTTCGGAGAGGCCTGGTGGCACTAACAATGACTCCACTAATAAACAAAATTGTGGGGATTCTGGTAAAGGCCGTTTGAGCCACCCTTCTAGGTTCTTCAGTACTACCTTCCACAAAGGCAACACATTGGAGCACTCCCACAGAGCGTGTATAAAAGTGCCCATTTCTTTGTTACATTTAAAGCATTTATTATCCTGCCCATTGTACACAGTTATGCAATATATATTCATTGTTAATCATCATAGGACATTATTCTGAAAACTCACAGCGCAATCTGGACGGAGGGTTAACTAATTGTCGGTTGTATTCATTCAAACATTACAGCAGTGGTCATTGCTGACGCACCTGCCGAAGATCTGCGCTCTACTTAGTGCACCTTTGTAGTTTAACTAATAAGTGCATTGAAGCTACAGTGAAGTCTTCTGTATACCATCTCTGCACACACCTCGACATGCTAAAAGCTTGTTCAAAACCCATTGAATAGCTCCAAAATGTACACGTGTTTTTCCTTTTCAGAGATACTATTTATCAGCCATGTTGTGTTTACACATGTCTCTGCACTAGGATCACTTAAGTGCCTGAAGTGAGGAGACGCTTCTCCTCGGCAAGAAGACACAAGTGGAGTCAGTCTTTCACCACGCTCGGCAAGACCTAAACTCTCACACCGCGGGGTTAAAGCTGAGTGTCCTCCATCATCACCGTGGCGAGGAGAGCCTTATCTGCACAGAGATGCGAGAGGTCTAGATGAGAGTTGTGCCTCTTCTCAGAGTGACTGTAAACACTTAGCATATATGAATATTAATGTTTCACATTAAAGCCCCGATGCCTAGATGGAAGAGTTAATGAGGATAAATAACAGACAGCCAAGCAGTGAAATCTCCGCTCTGACATTATTTATCATCCTTAACTTTTGTCACAGCTCTTTTTTTTTTTGTAATTAATATCGTACAAGAAAGCACTTTGCACTTGGATGAGTGATCTAATTTGTTTAATATAACGCCATTAAAGGAGCTTGAATTGCTTTATATTCGTGTGGCTGATTATATTCCTTGCTGGGTTGCCTCTCCACCAGCAGATAACAAGCTGAACTTGAGGATGGATGTCTGTCTTAGATCGGCCATGTTCATCAAGCAAACTACTTAACTGCCGTTTACATGGTCCTTCTCTGCACTGAATCACACACATCTGATAGTCGACCAAGACACATTGGCTTCCGGAAAACAGCCGACGATTATTCAGCCTGAACACTGAGTGAACCAGATTTCTAAACTCAGATTAGTTTCGCCTTTGGAAAGGGTAAATACAAGTTTCACCACCACTAAATTGTCTTTTCCGAGGTTCTCTGCAGGAAAATATACAGCGAACAAAGTGGCAGCTGCTTCACCAGTTTGCCAAACACTCCTGGAGTTTAGTGGCTCATATGAAGCAGTGTTTCACTACATGTACCTGCGACTGGTGTTCATAAAACCCAGACCACCATGTGTTGACACCTAGGCTGTAAATGTTACAGGGGCGGCTGGTTTGAACATAATGTTGGGAGCGTGGGGTGTTGGTGAATCCCACAGGGAGCTCTGACATTGGAGTTAGGAGGACACAATATGACATTGGGAACACTGAGGGGGATGGAGCCAGGGAAGAGGAGAGCACAGCTGGGAGGAAAAAAAGAGCGATGCACAAATGACTAGTGATGGCTCTGCAGGATATGAGCCACACTTCTGTCTGTCTGTATGTCTATCTGTGGAGCATTTACCCTGCAGACCTGAAGCTCACCTTTACAGCTGGGGTTACATCTCTCTCAGCCCCACACAAGCAGACACAGGCAAACCAACACACACAATTTAACAATCGGACGTGTTTTAACATTTGTTAAATGAAACGTCTTCAGACGAAATGCAGCAACATACAGAACATTCTTAATATAAGGCTGGTAGGTGCATCCTAAAATACTTGTGCAAATGGTTTTAGTTGCAACCACAGAATGTCAACCAGATCATATTTTGACACATTTATTGCTAAATGTGGCCAGTAGGTTGTTTTGGAATAAGCAATTAGGAGTGTAAAACGGAGGTAAAATGACAGCCTTTTAGTCCCTTTGTTAACTTTTTTGATTCTGAGTCTCTCCAAGTTAATCAAATGAATAATTAAACATTAGATAAGGCAGGGTTAACACACACACACACAAACACAGCTTCCGCTAAATCGCTAATGCCTTAGCTTACCTCTCTTCCCACAAGTCCTTATTAATTTATGTATTCATACATATATTGATGTTTTATTTCAGTACATCATAATTCATTCCGGGTGGAGTACCAGGCTCTCTTGGTTGGAAGGTTACGACTAAATCTACAACACCGATTTTACTTTATCTCCCTCACCTTTTCCTCACCTGTGTTGCCCCCAACTTGAAGTATTTGCATGTGGACATCAAATCCAACAACAAAAGCCCCTCGCTGTCTGCAGCTCTGTACGGCAGACACGCAAGCACAAAAAGAGGGCTTAAAAAAGGCGAGAGCGGATCAATGTGTGCTGAGATGTTCATGAAGATGAGTGGAAAGAGAGAGCCCTCTGGAGAAGGTGACAGCTTGCCTATAGAGCTGCCAGTCATGCTACACAGCACCCGCCTGCACTGGAGAAGACACCTCTGTTCAGCTGAGAAGTTATCGATCTAAACTCTCACACTCTTCTCCACTTCTTATGCTCCACTTTTCTTCTCTTTCCCTTTGTGTCCTCTTCCTATTGGCCTGTCAGTATCCCCTCTAAGCTATATTTACTTTTCAGACTTCATCTTCTACTTGGTGTCATCCACACAGTGCAAACAGAATGGTTTCTTAAGACATTTTCCACTGCAATGGATTTTAAACCATTTTTGTTTGTATTTCAGCTAAATGCAGTTCTGCTGGCTGACCAAACAGGTTGTGAATGCAGCAGCCTGAAGTGCTCTATTTAATCCATCTTTGGATAACGGGGAGGAATGTGACTTTCCTCAACAGTAAGTGCATTTCCATCAACCTGTTTTTAGTGCAAATGCAAGAAAAATATTGCATAAAAAAGGTGGAAATGTTGATGTATTGATAACAAGAAACGGTGTCGAAGTACAATGCAAACAGACTTTGCGAATAAATAATAATGTACATGAAGCATGTCACTTAGACGTCCACTGAAGCTTCAGATTCACAGAGGAGGAGAAAAAGACACAAAAAAAAAATCAGATCAGTGAGGAGTGATAAAGAGGCTGTAACTCTCCTCAAAATGAACCACCAACTCTTGATGCGTCCTCTTCTTGAATGGTTCAATGGTACCCGACTGGAGAATAAGCACCACTAGCTCTTTATCTCAATGCGCCTAAATCCCAACGTAGTGGGTGGAAACATACACAATTTGAAATTTATTTTGTAGATTTTCTGTAAATTGGTTGTACAGTTGAACAGAAACTAGTCTATTCTCTCACTGATGATCAATAAAATAAAATAATATATTCTTAAAAAAATCTTTGTAATAATTCATACTAAACCTAGAAATAACATACCTGACAAACCCTGCACATTACTTCTGTTGTACCTTAACTTTGTTCGTCCTGTAGATCTTAGATAAATTATATCAAAAGAGCCATCAGATAACTGTAAACCTTGAGGACTATCTTTTTAAAAGCTAACATGTTGGTTCTGCACTCAAGCCAGACGCTAGTTTGATAAATGGCACTTCTTGGCTCGAGTTGATTCTTTCAGGCTGCATACAAATCCTGACTGGCAGACTGAAGGAGGAGGTTAACATCATCAGTCGGGCTAAACTGTCTGTAAATTATTACAACTATAAAAATAAAAAAAAGAAGTTGTTCCGTCAAGTGCTTGAAACGGCCACCTAACATTGTCTAAGCAAAAAATAATCAAAACTTTCATTTTTGGTACCATGGATGGATAAAAAATAAAAATAAAAAAATAAAAACTCCTCCCGTTGCGCGTTTAAGTTGGCATCAGGGAACACAGGCAGGTGGGTGTGTAAGTAATGTGTTTGATACCTTCATATTGAGCAGACCACGGCACGGGTGTGTGTGTGTGTGTGTGTGTGTGTGTGGGGCTTGAGGGACTGGTCTGTGGGGAGCTGATTGCGCAGCTCTCATTATGTGGCCAGTGGCTGTAATGGAGTGTGACAGCAGCGTGCTGTGCTCTGGATCTCTGTCCTTCCAGCCTGCAAAGCCAATTAAACACACTCTGCCCGGCTCTCCCACTGCCTTACCCAGCATCTCTCTCCATCATTTGCTCCTTCCTGGCTTCTATTCATTCCCACAACCCCTCATCCTCCACCACCATCCCCGGCTCTCCATCCTCACCTTAACCGTCCCCACTCTCTTGGCCCTACTGGCCACCATTCGTAGCGGACTCTCTCTAACTAAGCCCCACACATAGTTCCAGCTCTTTCCTTACTCTTTTGCTTCTGGCCTTTTATTGTCTGTTGTCTACACGGCAATCAAAAGCTCCAATCGCTTCTGCCCTCCCTTCTGTGTCCCCAAGCCTCCCCTCACGCAAACCTAACGCCTGTCTCCCTGTGGCTTTGCAGTGAAGCAGAGCTCCTTTGGGGGGGGCAGAGAGAATTTCTGGGCTGCAGGGAGAGAGGGATGACAGCTTCCCTGTGTGCTGCCCCCCCCCCCCCCCCCCCCCCCCACACACACACACACACACACACTAAAGGGAAAGAGAGAGAGCGAGCAATACTTGGTTTCTCAAGACCCAGAGCAGTCACAACCACTTAGGAGGAAAAATGCCCTGCAGCACCAAAAACACACATAGTCCATTTATCACTCCCTCATAGTCACCTAAAAAAAACACGCAAACGCAAACGCAAACACACACACACACACACACACACACACACACACACACACACACACACACACATTCAATTTCTGAGGTTGTTTGTGCCTACTGGACTGGATTCCTGTTTTTTAAGTGTTTAAAAATCAAGCCCCTGAAAGTGCAGTCTGTACAAAAGACGAAGAAATCTTTTGACATCTTTCCTCCTTGTGTGAATCCCGCTGACAGCACAACTCATGTAGATGCAATTAGTGGCACACTTCCAAGGGAATGTGTGTGTAGGCATGTACAGTGTTGAAGGACGAGTTAAACGAAAATGGAAGAGGACAGGAAGGTTTGGTACCTGTTTTGAACCAGCCGTCATCAGTGAAAGACTCTGTGGTCTCTTGAGGTTTGTTCCAGTACTCCTTAAAGACAGACGGACCTCGAACTAAGAGCTCCCCTTCTTTCCCCTCCAGACCTGGACGCACCTGCAATATTTTCAGAGATAAAGGGAGAGACCAAGATAGATGATATTAGACAGTTTGAAAGAGTTGATAGCCAACATTTGCAAGGCAATACATGCTGAACTGCATGTAGAGTTATGAAGGCAAAAACACTGTATTTCCTTTGGAAATAAATAAACTGGCTTTTACAGTAAAGTATGGAGTTTGAAATTCAAAACCAGCTACACTTCATGACATATTATCTGTTTTTAATGCACTGTCTGAAGATAAATCGGCTGAGAAATTGTGAGTTCATTTGTTACCCGAGTCTCGCGGTGACTGGCCTCCACAATTGCGGTGTTTGTTGTGTTATTCATGACGATCCGGACTTCGACGCTGGGAAGTGGCAATCCTACGGCCCCTGTCAACAAATCAAGCAGAAACACACACACAAAACATGTGAGTAGATAAGATGAGATAAGATAATCCTTTATTAGTCCCGCAGTGGGGAAATTACAGGAGCATTGCTCACAAGTAAATAAAAAGATCAAAATCAAGTAATATAAATAAACAGTAATAAAAACAAAATAAAAAAGCAGTAAGAAGAATATTAAATATACAGACTGAATACAAAATAAATAAAAGTATATAAAAAAAGGACGTATTGCACGTATTAGCTATTGCACCAGGTGAATGAATTGAAGTGTTCAACTTCTTCAAAGTGTTAGTGGTCTAATGGGAGCCCAGTGTATTGTGCAGCCTGACAGCAGCGGGAAGAAAGGACTTGCGGTACCTCTCCCTCAGACACCGGGGGTGAATCAGCTGGTGACTGAAGGAGCTGTACAGCGCTGCCAGGGAAGTACAAAGGGAAGGTAGACTATTGAATGCAAGACAGGATAATTTGTGGCGCTTTTACCAGAATTTAGCACTTTTATCGGAATTGAACACTTATAACCAATTGAACACTTATAACCAATAGAGTGATTGACAGAGTGCATGATTTCTACCTCACTGAAAGTGCTGATGGCA
>JBAMJR010000138.1:5000-45000 GCA_038501785.1 Myoxocephalus aenaeus
AGTGATGAACTTAGACAGCGAATTCCCCTTTGTATTATTTTCCTTTGTTATGTAAGTTGACTGACATTTGAATAACAAGTATTTGTAGGCCTTGTACGCTTTGGCAACTGTTTGAAGAAGGTTAAAAACTCCTCTTGCACCCATACAAAATCTGCATGACATGTATATTGTTTTACAATGACACAGTCATTTTAGTCTTCTCATCTTCTTTAACCTTGTTTTATAATTATTCTGTGCAACTCACAGTGTAACTTCTTGTATAATTATGCTTGAAGCTACAGTGTTTCAGCAAATAAAATGTAAACGCACACAACAACATCTACCTTTGATGTTATCTTTGTAGAATTTGTTGCTCTCCTCCACAGTGCTGAAGCCAGCATACTGCCTGATAGTCCACGGTCTGTTGGAGTACATGGTAGGATAGGGCCCCCTAGTGTAGGGAAATACTCCTGGCAATTCATCTGGCCGGTCAGCCGAGTCTGCTTTGGTGTACACAGGCTTAATGTTGAGTCCCTCAGGCGTGCGCCAGATCAGATCTTCCGGGTTCTTCCCCTTCAGCTGTTTCTTAGCCAGACTTGCCCATTCCGGGTTCAGCTCGCTCTGGTCCCGACACGACGTGGAAGTGTGGATCAAAGAGCGGCTCGTGTGCGCCGAGGCGACGGAAGCTCTCACCAGGCGCCAGGCGGCCATCGCTGCGCATGACCTCTGTGCAGTCAGCATGCTTCAAGGTCGACTCAATCAGACGCACATGGATCACCTGAGGAAGACAACGACAAATAGATTGGAGGTGGGGAAAATCCTTGTGATGGTGGCACGTTGTCAGCTGGTCCTGAGCTGGGAGTCAAACTGGAGTCTGTGGTGGAGGTGTCAGAGAGGAGGATGATGAGGAAACTACTCAGTAATCTGGACAATGCCTCTCATCCCCTGAACGCCACACTAAAGTCACTTTAGAGAACCTTCAGGAAGTCTGTTCTACCTGTGGTTATCACACTATATAACTTACAACAATAATAATAACCACACCATGTGTAATAGTACTTGCAATATTACAGTTCAATTTCATGTGCAATATTATTTTCATTAATTTATAACTTTCTACGACTTTTTCAACAGCATTGACAATATCTCTCTCAATATTATGCAAAATATTACTTTTCTAATTAAGTTTCCATGAGGCACACACTTTTATTTTTTTTTGTCTTTTATTTAATCTTTGATGTTGTATTTTACTTTTTCAGTTTAATTTTTGTCACTTCACTTTTCTACCTTATTCTTATTACTTATGTGTTCTATTTTTTTTTCTTTCTACAACTAATCATATTTATTCTATTGTTCATATATGTTTATACTTTTTCTACTCTTCTCCAGCACAAGAATTTCCTTTGGGATGAATAAAGTTATGTCTTATCTTGTGTTCGCACTGTTAGGAGTGAGACAGTAATAGCACATGGACTTAAAACTAATTCATCCTATTTCAACTCATATAAAGATAATGTTACAGCAAACCCTACATTTGAGAACTCAAAACATGGAACCATTCTAGCTTTTGTTAATGTCACGAGTCAGCAGCACAATGACATTTGGACTATTATGCAAACCGGACACGTAGGTTAACTCCACAGTAAATTACTGCCCAGTCAGTCAGCCATGTTGGGAATAATTAGTGCAGGTTTTGGGGCATGTTTCACCGTAACTTGCATGTAATACAGACACTTGCGCTAACATATGACATTGTTGCAACAGTTGCCAGCGACAACGGTTACAGTATAGCTAGCTAGCTTAGCTTAGCCACTCGAACTGGCCTTATATCCTCTTTTAGAAAGTCAAAAGGCATATCATGATTACTTGTTCAATGAGTAGTAAAACGAAAAATTCAAACGTGCAAGTTAATGTTAACGTAACGTCACGTCAGCTAAGTCAGTTAGTTAGTAACCGTTAGTTGCGCTAGCTAACCGTGGATGTTAGCCTGCACTATTAGCAAATGCATCTAACATTAGACACTTTGTAGGCAATTAGCGTTGACTATTTATTGTTTTACAGTTCTTAACATCATTTCCTGACCTTGTCGTCTGTTGTGCTTTTTCAACGGGGCAAAAAGGCGTGTGTTCGTCCGTCCAATGAAGTTTCATAATATCACCGGTGAGCCAATAGTCGGCTGTCGTGAGGAGGTGAACTTTGACCTCTGACACCGGAAGTAAATATGAAAAATACCAAGCTTGTTGAATTTCTTAGAGATAAGCGACCCCCGATATTTTGTGTGCATTTCAATTACTGTGCCAGAAATTTGTTATTTAAAATGACATAATACTAGTTAAGTTTGTTCATCATATTTACTTTCCAGGCTACTATTCACATATATACTTAATTATTAGTGCAATGAATACACTGTCTTGGTGTGCGTTTATATATAAAACCTGCCACTAGGAGGCGATGTTGCCGCAGAAGCACGTGTCTAAAAATGCTGCCAAACTTACTGCAATTTTTTCTTTTTTTTTCTTTCTATTATAACTTTTTCACTTCCTCTCAAATCACACACAGGACACAGACTTCTCAACACAATACATGCCATTTTTATTCAAGAGTTGTTCAATCCACTGTAATAGTAGCAATGGCCCTCATAAGAGTGCAGTACAATATTGGATTGGGTTGTATTGGACAGGGTACACTTGCAGTGAATGTTTATGAGGGATACAAAATATATACTACACATAGCGACGTCATTCAGAGCATTCAGCAGGTCAAACCTTTATCAAAGTGGCAATGCAGACAGTGGTATATAAATGCCCAGTTAAGACACAGAGCAGAAGTTGTGTACTTTCATCATAATGTACCCTTCCTCTGTTGCTGAAACAGTTTTTGATTGCAATGTAGTACGGCTTTTCATCAGATGACCGATTTTCCTCATGGTTCTACAAAATTTACAACTTTAAATGAAACTAAATAAAATAGCATCTCTGACTAACAAATAGAAACCAAACGGTGGTGTGTGTGTGTGTGGGTGTAAAAAGTCTTGCATGATGTGAAATGTTTTCCGTGCAGGACAAGATGGCGACAAAGCAGCAGTAGATGAATTTAAATATTGACCTAAAGAAGACTGTAGAGATCAACATAGTGGGTGGATGGTGGGAGGCAGCAGCTGAGTATGGTCTCCCTGTGGAAACAGATTGAGGCCAACGCAGCCTCATTAGGCTTCGACCTTTGTATTTAACCTCAGGCATCACTCCAGCTTGAGCAGCTCCACGTCGAATATAAGGGTGGCGTTCGAGGGGATGACCCCAGGATGGCCTGTCGCTCCATAAGCCATATCTGGTGTGCAGGTGATTTTTGCCCTCTGGCCCAGGCTCATCTGAAGCATAGGAGAAAATGCAAACATGACTGAGAATACTGCTGATTTTCTTTATTTTTTATGCCGTTTTAAAGCCCCAAACAACCACTGTTTTTTTGTTTCAGTAGAGTATAAAGTCATAGCATCATAGTCATCACCGTCTTTATTAATATTTTTTTCACATGGAAATGCAATTTGAAGCACAGTTTATTTCTTCTTTTGGTGCCGATATTGTTCCTCAGGTGAAATCCTACATTAAAGTGACACTCCAACACAACCTATATACAGTATATACCATGGGAAAAAAAGTGTGTAGTTTTGGATGAAGTACCACTTCACACTAAAAAATGCTGCTTAGCATTTGAGACTGGATCTTCCCTTCAGCACTTTAACGTACCAACCTAGAGCACTACTCAAAATTATTTAAAGACACCGATCCTTATTATTGTAATATTACAGAGCAATACATCTAAGAATAAGAGCAGTATTTAACTGGTTGGTACGACCCCTTAAAATCACCAATATAAATTAATACATGGCCTTCTAGCTATAATCAAAAGGGTTGAATGTAACATAGTAATGTATATGAAGTTTCCATCTCACCTGTGCTACTCCTTCCTCCCAGCCCTTAATGACCTCACTCCGTCCAATCTTGAACTTAAATGGCTTGTTCCGGTCTCGGGAGGAGTCAAACTTCTTCCCATTCTGCAGCATACCTGCCAAAGAGGAAACGACATTGACAAAGTTCAGAGATCGGCCACCCGTTTGGTGAAGAAACTACCCATTCGGGTCATCTGAGATCAATTAAAAGAGCGCACACTTATTTACATGGCTATTTTTAAACATCTGCGTGGCTAAATGCTCTTATGACCGATACTGTGCCGAACCGTAATGCATTTTCGCCTTTTATCACAGTGGGATGCCAGATCAATGCACGCCCTTTCCTCCATAGCTAATGTTTTGGAAAGAGGCAATTTAAGATTAAAAGGAATAAAGTAAGTCTGGCTCCAGTCTGAGGAATTATTCTTGCAGGGTGGTGGGGGTGAGGGGGTTCTTATCAGTATCTTGGGTCCGTTTCATTTACGCAAATGAACAAAGGGAATGTGAATCAGGAAGCATTGGCCTGGTTTAGTGGATTCTTTTTAAAGTTAACTAGGCCATTGCCCGCCTGTATCTAGACCACAGGGAGAAATGAGTAACAAAGGCGGAGCGGTGCCGGACTGTTCCTTCAGAGCACCGGCAGACTCTTCAGATAATAACATGGGGGCCATTAAACACGACTCAAGGCAAGGGCCCAAATTCAGTTCTCTAATTTAGCCATTCTCCATTGAGGGAATCAGAGCTGCCATTTGAAGCAGTGTTGTGTAAATGCACCAATACTGATACCGGCCCGATGCTGACTCAAACAGGGATTGGATATCGGCGACAATTGGCCGATCTGGTAACCGATACCAGAAAAACAAATCAGTAAAGTCATATCTATGTATTTATTTGTTATATTTATGTGTTAAACATTAGCAAACGGTAGTCAACAAAAATAATGAGCAGGAATATTTCAGATTTGTTACACGACTAGTCTTAAGCGGCATAAAGAGACCAGTTTTGCCTCGTCAATATCCTGCAATATATCTAAGCGTCTGGGAGAAATACATTGTTTATGTTATACATTTAATAAGAAGTCAGTAGTACACAATGCAGTCTGGGAAATGAAGGAATGGATCTGGTTATATTAGTCTGTCGTGGACGTTAATTGTTTCTCAATTGAGTTTCTAGAAAATGCACGACATCTGATTCTGATGACATATATCATGATCGAATATTTTATCTCACCGCCCACTCTTAATATAAATATTTTTTCTTGCAGAAACGTTCACGAACATCCACTTGCATTCTTTGGAGGTTGTTCTTTGCACTTTGATTTATCTTTCTCTTGTCATAATTCAACAAGTGTGAATACCTGGCATTTAAAGTTGTGCGCTCACTGAAGTCATCCAGTCATATGAACACTGCTACTGTACCACTTCTCCCCTTTCACCCCCCTCTCCCTAAACTTAGTAGGTCCATCATTTCCAAGTATCACAGCGGCCCTAGATCAGCGGGCTGGGCTCGGCCCAACCGTGGAGTCATCAAGTGCACTCACCGAGGCAAAGACCACCTGCTGCAGGGCATTAGAGTATAGCGGGGAGGCCAAACCTTACTGCGTCAACTGCAGGGAAGCAAGTTCAGTTTACGGCTCCACAGTTTAGTCACTAATTAGTCTTACTGGTGTAAAAACGCACGCCGGAAAACTTACATATTGGTAAAAAAAGAGCAGATAACAACTCAATCGTACTGGAAGAGGCAGCCGCAGCCTGCAGAGGGGTTATCAGCAACAGGGACTGTGGTACACACTGGCAACTGGCTAAAACCAGTTTGAGAAATGGGGGAGAAAAAAGAAAAAGGACAATGGAGAAAACACCACCCGCTCCTTGTTTCCTGTAGAAACAGATACACAGCAGCATTGCTCTAAAGAGAGCTGTGGATCCCCATAGATCACAGAGTGACATGTTGGTAACGCATTATGTAACGTTCTGCTACTTTCAGCTCTTGCTGCAGGATATATAAAGACGGCGAGGCCAAACAGGTGCACGTTTCACTCATGGTCGTCGGACTGCGTCTTGCAAAACGTCAGAAACTACTCCCACGCCCCATATCGGTGCTCCGTTATCACGGCTAAGCATGGGTGGGGTCTATGCCATAAAATAAAGCAGGGCCCGACCCTTCCTGGGGTCGACTCCCACACTTAATAGAGCTCTGGCTTTTTTTTTATATGTTTTATTCGGTGGCGCACAGGGTGGGGTTATTTTTACTCAGTTTACAGTATCCTGTCTCACCCCCGTCTAGGACGGCTGCCAGCACAACACCCCCCCCTTCTCGGCCCAAGTGTGGATGAAATGGGATGCGTGTAAAGCTATCTGTCTACGAACCTATATGTGTTGCCGCCGTTTCACAGCTGCGAACACGCACGTCTCAGTGGAAAGACTTAAGTCTTGCTGTGATGTGTTATTAGCAGTATTTTCAGCTCAGACAACAAATGGCAAATTCACTACTGCAGCACCGATAGCCTGAAAATGATCCTCGGCAAAGGTTTACGAGATAATCTAATCCCGTCATTACACACCCTTTGACTAAGGATCCCGGGCAGGTTTTTCCTGAAGGGCTGAGGTTCTACCGGGAACCATGAGCTTCCAGGGGTTCTTTGTGAGAGAAATAGTTCTTCAACGATTGCTGAAAGAAAGGGGAAAGCCCACAACAGAAGAAGATATGAAGATCAGCCGAAAACCCCTTATGGTTCTAGCTAGCACCTTTTATTTATCACACAAGTCAAAACTGAATAAGATATGAGGTTTCCCGGTTTTTCAGTGGACCTGCAGGGTTTGCAAGACAAGTATTCAGACACCTCAATATTGAATGATGTGCTGTATATAAACTAGTTTCTTTCTTTCTTTAGCTCTGCAACGTTGGGATTGAACAGTTCCCACAGCATTCAATCACAACATTCTCCCATGGAAGGCCTCTATCTATTATATGTGTCTCTCACACACACACACCAAGAGCCATTGGGTCTCAGCTTCAGCACGTTTCAATGGCGAATTCTGGAGCTCAAACATGGTAAGGAAAGACGGCCACACTTAGGCATGACATCATATCCAGGGGGCCTGTTGCTCCCAAAGCTCACGCCTCTTGTCAGTGGAGACCGACAAGGCTGTTTATCCTCACGGCCTAGTGCCAGACACAGAACCCCAAAGGCTGCTGCCGTTGTTCGATATTAGGTCTGCTTCCATTTTTCTTCTGAGAGAGAGAGAGAGAGAGAGACTTGGAGGAATGAGCTTGTGTTCGCCGGCTCGGCCTCTCTTCTAAATCTATAATCTGCCCTTTGATTTACCATTTGTCTTTTCAAGCTTTTGATCAGTCGTGTACATTTGTAACCGGCCCAGGCAGCTCAGTGTACATGTGGGAAACAAGAGTGATTTCCAATCCATTTGTGTTGGGAAGTCACTCTCTCCTGACCCTTTTCTGATTCTCTGAGCTCTGCTATCTGGAAAGCGAACACCAGCGCAGTGGAGGGTGCAGTCTGTGTTTTTTGCACGAAACAGCCAGCTGGACGGCCGGCTTGTGTCCCAGATCGACAGCTAACCTCTATTACCAGCACTATCTCTTGATCAGATCTTGAACTAATCTTGTATTTGAGCTTTTAAATAAACCAAATGTGGGTTGGTGTCCTTTTCTGCTACGGCCTACTGACCTGAACAGTAGGTGTGTGATCTTGAATCCTCATTTCTTCTGCTTTCACACTAATTCCTGGATAACTAACTTACAGTGGCTGACCGTATTAACAATTACAGTACAACACAATTTCTGAAGCTAAGGGCTTCTTTGTCCAAACTCTTCACACAACATATATAATATGTCTTGCAAAAGCAAACACTAAATTCTAAACTATATTCACTCTTAACTATTTTTTTTTTTTCAGTTTTCAGTTTCAATTCTGAAGAGTGAAGTCAATGCTGGTGTCTTAAAACTTGCATTGTCTCTACTGACCATCAGGGGGGCGACTCCTCTGTTTGTATAGAAGTTTATGAGAAAGTGACTACTTCTCTCTTGATTTATTCCCTCAGTAAACATTCTAAACATGAATTTATGTCTCAATCTCTAGTTTCAAGTGTTCTTCAATACAGCACGAGTTGATTTCGTAAAGTCAAATAGCTTCAGGGGGTGGGGGGATTACCTTGTGATTGACAGGTCGCTACCCTACCAGAGCCGTTCACAACGTTTCTACGTCACTCCTCTACCATCCAAATATGGTCACCTCCATTCAATGGTTGCAAAAAATGGCGAAGGCCATAATCCAGGATGGCGACGGACAAAAAGCCGAAATCGAAGCTTCAATAGGGCAGTCCACAAACCAATCGGTGACGTCACGATGACAACATCCGCTTCTTTATTATAGTCTATGGACTTGAGAAGTGAAATCGTTTTTACATTTTTAAAAACTCTAGATGAAATTAAAAAAAAAAAGAAAAGAGAAATACCTCTGAGTCATCGTTACACGATGAGCGACTTGCTTACAGGTGCATACATGCCTCACTGTGACGTGCAAACTAACACTACTTATTATAATACAAATGCTCTAATCTTCTCCAACAAGACTACATTCTTCTGCTAATCTCCGGGCTTGCGTTCAACACTAAAGCATTATACACTCATGGTGTACAGCTCTGCCTTTAAATACCAGTACATTCTTTTCCATCAACCAACCCACTGCGAATGCATTTCCCCCGCTGATACAACAATATATTTATAGCTCTTTTTTGTGTTCCACGGATAAGGCCCTTGCTTTGGCTTAGCTCTGGATTTTAATTGTTTGCGATACCAGGAGCTTCTGGGTAAATGAAAGTGCTGGTAACAGATGGGACAATGCGGCCAGCTTGGTGACATTCAGGGAGGTGATCATTACAATAGAAAACAGACGTGACAATGGGGAACAGGAACCCCGATAGGAATGACCCGAGGGTGGGGTTGAAGTGCGGATGGAGACTTAGCCGTTTGAGCTCATTTACTCACCAAATGATACTATATGAGAATGAAACAGCCCCATCAGGCCCAAAGGAGAACAACTTTTTCCAACAATACAACATTTGTTGACTATCATCACAAACACACAAGTCAAACAAAGTGGAAAATCCCTCTATTAAAACTGAAATACTATGAGAAAGTGAAGCTAAAGGGACAGACGGCAAATCACGAGCATCAGGGGGCAATATGC
Source organism: Myoxocephalus aenaeus (assembly GCA_038501785.1). Lineage (NCBI taxonomy): Eukaryota > Metazoa > Chordata > Actinopteri > Perciformes > Cottidae > Myoxocephalus > Myoxocephalus aenaeus. The sequence continues at coordinate 14,132 of JBAMJR010000138.1, forward strand.
ACATGCACATGCACACACACACGCACACACACACAGTAGAATACAACAATTCTCACTGTCAAAACCTGTTTACCACAGAGTCAATGCCGGGGAGTGTACGACAACCTTTGTAGCCGTGTAATAACAGATACCCAGACAGGCTGATGACTGTGAACCGGGTTGTGTTTACTTTCTGTCTGACCTAGTTGTCTGTGCCGCCAACCCCGGGGCACCTAATAACCCAATTTCTTCTTTTCATCCAAAACGTCTCACAGCATCTCACTGCCCCAACACAAAAAAATGGGCAATCTGACAGGAGACAAAGAGGGAGGGTGGACAGTGTGTGTGTGTGTGTGTGTGTGTGTGTGTGTGTGTGTGTGTGTGTGTGTGTGTGTGTGTGTGTGTGTGTCTGTGTCTGTGTACATGTATAATTGTATATGTGCAAGTTGCAACAGTCTCTAAAATGGCATTGACAGCATTGACTCCAACAAAACAAAAGGAAAGAAATTATATTTTCTGGGTGGGGTGGCTGCTGCACCCTATCCTATCTATGAAACCTTTAGACGGCACACACAGGTGCATACATGTCTCGCAGACTGTGCACACTTTTAAGAGAGCTGGTCTGCAAACTGAGCCATGCCGCTCTCCAGATAACTGTACAAAAAAACAAAACAAAAAACATGCAAACAGCCAATTTCCTCTCTCAACAAGGAGGACAGGGGAAGGCTTCCACGATTGCCAAAACCAAAGAAAGGGGTCCGTTACCTATGTAATGCACAACACACGCCTGGCCCTTCTTTGGAAATGTTCTTCCTGTTGAGAAGAGAGAGAGAGAGAGAGAGAGAGAGAGAGAGAGAGAGAGAGAGAGAGAGAGAGAAAGAGAAAGAGAAAGAGAAAGAGAAAATAAGTGTTATTGTGTCACCTGAAACTGTAACTCATCTTGTGGATGAACAATGCCTCTGTTAGGTCTGGTGAGGGGGTCAGGAACACCAGAGCAATGTACACGCAGGCATGTTGAAGTCAGATAATGCACGTCGGTCTCATGCACATTTTTTTTAAACTTCATCCTGGACGCTTCTTTTGTTTCCAGGGCAAGGGGCTATAAAACCAGTTATCTTGTGAGCAACATCACACATATTACAGTAACGTGTCTATCATATTAACGTGACCGTGAGCTGCTGCCTGTCTAACGAGCAGACTGCCACGGCTAAACTAAACTTTATATTTCATAAATTATGTTGATATTTGACAAGATTTGAACGACATGCCAGGGGGAACTCCGGAGCCCCCCAACACGTCCAACCAACCACCCCCGCATCAAAGCCCACACAAGCGGATACATCAACTCACCATCACCGGGGGATATTGTCTCGACTTCCACGCCCATGGTGGTGCTACAGTACTTCAATAATTAGCTCTGAAACATACAGCCTTAAAAAAAATAAAGAAGAAAAAAAGAAGCCGTTTATCGACAGCCAATGTCGCCCGTGAAGCAGCTACAATTCGCGGCTGTGTGATCAGTGGAAACCATGTATTCACCGACCACTGCCTTTGACTGGTAGCTGCAGCAGCAAAGATGAACTATCTAACGCTACTTTGTAGCGCGACACGGCGTAGAGATCTTCAACTGCAACGACGTGCGTCGTCTTCAGCCACTTTGCGTCAAAAAACGCTCCGCGTCACACGGCCGGCGTCTCGTCAGCCGTTATCTCGTGTCATTTTTTATTTTTTTTCATTTCGTGTTTAGCTCACGTTATATTATTTATTATTATTAATTAATGTATTATTATTAATTTATTATATTTATTATTCGCTCGTTTTTATTAGTCCGCTCTGGCGGGAAGAAATGTGTAAAAAAAAAAAAAAAATACGTTGATGCTATGACTAAACTACATATCCCAGAATGCACCGTTAACGTCGGTTTAGTTTTGCTTCCGAGTCAACTAGAATTGAGCATTTCAGACACATTTCAACCGGTAAAAACGTGATTTATTGGACGAGGGAACTCGCTTTCAGTTCTTCAGACGGATTCCCCGTGAGATGGTTGTGGTTTTATAAGGTTTGTGTAGATATTCACACCAATTAGTAGCTACAACGTTAGTTTAATACGCTAATGCTAAAGGTAAACATTAGCATAAGTTAAATAACTTTGGAAATTATTTCCTGTTGAGTGTGAACTGGAAAACCTCTGTGTCTCATAATGCTAAATTTATCATGTAATGTAGCTATCCTCGACTGTGTAAACTCTGTTATTCTCTATAGTCTATAGCGTCTTCATACAGTCATTTTATGATTTAGTGAAATACTCAAATTAATGAGCTCCTGTATTGAAATTGTCACTTGTGAACTATATTTAGCTGACGCACACGTCTTATTTTAAATATATTTTCTTTGATTTATTGTGCATGTGATGAGGAGCACATTCTCTATTTCCATGAGGGGACGACCTAGTTGTTTTTAAAGCGATCATTGGAAGTTTCCACACATGGTATTGTCAATGCCCTGAGGTCTGACAGGATCGGTGTGTTGTTAAGGTCGTTCAGGGGTAAGCAGCTAGAAGTGTTCGTCACCACTGCCTCAGCTCAGGCAGAGGGGATTAAGGCATGTACATGGAAGGAGACATGAGAGGCTTTTGCTATTCTTAATCTGCATAGGTATAGGCAAAGGCAACAGTAACTACTCGAGTGCAGGACCCACTCAGATCGGATAGGTCTCAGTCCTCAATGTGAGTCACATTTTTTTTAAACAGTTTCTCTTTTGAAGAAGCGTCTTCACACCTGCCGGGATGGATCTCGGCAAAGCAAAGCTGCTTCGGTCAGGTCTCAACACTCTGCACCAAGCCATCCACCCTGTGCACGGGATCGCGTGGACGGACGGCAAGCAGGTCTGCCTGACTTCTCTCTTCCTTATCAACGGCGAGGTGAATTTCGGGGACACAAACGTTATCGGGCAGTTTGAGCACGTCCTCGGGCTCTTCTGGGGCCCGCTGTGCTGCTCGGACTCCCCTGCCCTGCTGGCTGTCCAGCACAAGAAACACGTTACCGTGTGGCAACTGCAGCTCAGCGCGCTGGAGCAGAACAAGCTGCTGTGCACGCAGACTTGCGAGATGAGTGAGCCTTTCCCTCTGCTCTCCCAAGGCTGTGTGTGGCATCCTAAACTGGACATCCTGGTTGTGCTGACCAAGAAGGACACATCTTTGCTGTTTTCTGTCAGAGTGGACAACAGGAGGATCAAAGCGGACATCAAAGGTAGTGGGCTCATCCACTGTGCGTGCTGGACTAAGGACGGCACACGCCTGGTGGTGGCTATAGGAAGTTCCCTGCACTCTTACATCTGGAATGACATCCAGAAGAGTCTGGTGGCCTGCTCCTTTTGCCCTATCTTCGACGTGGGAGGCTACATCTGTGCCATCGAGGCCACGGGGGAGGCTCAGGTAGCCGTGGCCACGGAGCTGCCTCTGGACAAAATCTGCGGGTTAAATGCCGGCATGGCCTTCGACATGGCGTCGGAGGCCGAGTCCCCGCAAGGCCACGGCTCGCATGTGGTCCTGACGGAAGAAGACAACGTTGTGGACTCCAGAAGGAGATCTTTTGAGTCGGAGAGGTCCTACATCCCCAGCTCAGGCCCTCTAGACCTCACCCACCTCCTGGCGAGGCACCGCCGCTCCGACCCCAGCCCCCTTCTTCACCTGCGTCGCAGAGACACCATGACGGGCTCGGGCCAGGACTCCTCGCACCTCATCCTGGTCACCTACGAGCGCAAAGTCACCACCAGCCGCAAAGTCAGCATCCCCGGGATTTTGGTTCCGGACATCGTGGCGTTCGACCCACGCGGCTCCACCGTCGCAGTGGCCTCCAACACCTGCAACATGGTGCTGGTGTACTGCATCACAGCCTCTGCCATGCCGAACATTCAGCAGATCTCGCTGCAGACGAACGAGAGGCCCAAAGGAGTCTGCTTCCTCAATGACAAGATGCTGCTGCTGATGGTGGGCCGGCAGAAGTCCAACGACCCGGCATTCCTCCCATCTTCGAACACGGACAAGTACGTTCTTCGCCTCGTAGTCAAAGAGCTGATGCCCGATGGAGAGACTCCAATCACACCCCCCCACTCTGCTCACAACCGTGAGTCCGCTTGTATTTTAAGCGCAGGGATTAGGAGGCACTCGGAGCACCTATGTAAGGACGACAGGGAGCACCCGGGGATAAAAGACTTGGTGTTACCTGGTGGGGGAGTTGTTCGCTCTGCGGGTAACAGGCGCAAGCTGGTGGAGGAGGTGAGGAGCAGCGAGTCCAGCCCTGTCACCAGCTCTGTGGACTTCTCCGACCGAGCGTCAGACCGAGCCCTGTCCAGTGCCTCCTCCATCACGGTGGAGAACTTCGACATGGACCACGTCAACCGCATGACCAGCCTGGCGGTGGCAGGCCAGGTCAGCAGGGACTCCAGCCGGGCCGGTTCTCCTCGCCATGAGCCGTCGGACAAGCTCCACACGGACCCAACGCTGCCCTATCCCGAAAGGGCCATGGGCCCCGCCAAGGAGCGTGCGCTGGAGCAGCTGGTCCTCAACATGGAGAGGCTTTTCACGCGCTTCGCAGACGTACAGCAGTGCCTGGCGGAAATCAGAGATTATAACCAGAACGGCAAGAAGGCCCCGAGTGTTTACCCAAGCGCCTCTGAACCCCCCTATGTCAACGTCACATGTCAGGTACAGTTCTCTTCGCCACCTTTTTCTCTGTGTATTTGCAAATGATGGGGATAAAAACCTGAACTAGAGAGGAAGAGGTTCACGAGCAGCTTTTGCTCGAGAGGCTTAAACGGCTTATTCAGTGGGAATTTACACTTTGAGGATAAGACAAAGGAAATACCTGGAACGGTTTAATGTGTTCCGGACGCACAATGATGATTTGCTTGATTATCAAGGATCAGATCAGAAGATATGGATTAACCGTTATAATGGCATTCAGCCTGACTTAGTTGATTCATTCCCGATGGCGACTGTTTCACTTTTCTTTGCTTTCTCCTTCTTTCATGCAGAAGCAGTTATCAGAGAACGTGTTCATCGACGAGCGGAGGCCAGTGCTGCTGTGTGACGGGAAGGTGTGTCTGCGTGTCCTCCAAGACCTCTTCAACTTAACTATTGTGGAGATGATGTATGGTACGTGCAGCATCGTTTCTTTTTTAAACGGTGCTTCCCAGGCTCGGTTGCTTTTCAGTTTGGCGTCATAAGTAGGGTTTGGGCTATAATTCACTTTTGATCATTTATTGTCTTTCAGTGGAATCGTGTCGTGATTAAATCATATATGGAGATGTCACGATACACAATTACGCCGTCTAAATTGATAATAACAAGCGGATACTAACTCAAACTTCAATTTTAAATGAAACAAACATTGCCTTAAACTGATTACATCGTATTAGTAGCATGTAAACATGGTCGCTGGAAATCGTTATTATTTCTTTTCTCTGTAATTTCACATAAATGTTTTGTTAATTTGGCACTTTTCCTTTGTCAGATATTCATTCACACAGTAGTGTACAAAAGATGTGCCATGTCGTCATTTCATGCAGCCTATTTATTTATTATTTATTAACTACCAAAACACATGCCATACCCTAAATATATCTATCTATACATACATACATACATATATCGTTACCGAGATATGCAATACATCATACGTCCTTTCAACTTTAAAGGCGCTAAATGCAAAATTCAAAGCATAGTTATTGCCTCCACACGGCTCTCAACATGGCGACTGCTGAGCCGGTGGGTCCCAGCTAACGGCACCAATCACAGTATCTTGCCTATGAGATTGTTTTGACAGAGTCTACAGGGTTAATAAATAAAAAAATTAAATTAAAAAAAACCTCTTCCTCTGGTGAAGTTCTCACCCCTGTGAGTATTTTCAGCTTGTGTGATGAGCTTCCCTTGCGAGGTCACCTGGAAGTCATCAGATGGAACAAGTCATACTCTTTTAAACCTTCAAGTTTCCCCTTTCAGGATGCATTTTAATGGATAAAGAATCTCATATTGTCCTGTACAATCTTAAACCACACATTCTAGCATTGTCGTTGCCGTGCTCACGCTATAATTGGACGTGATTAAAAGCCTAGGTCAGATTACAAGGTTTAAAACAAAAGCAGCTTACTCCGTTTTAATGAGCGTAGTGTTTCGCTGCTGGAGCAACACCCTGTCCCAAACTGAGACACAACAGTATACAATAGATATCTCAAACTAAAATGTTTTCCCCCAGTGGCTATAACTGTTTCCTGTGATAATGAATCAGATCTTTGTTGATCTCATGTGATCTCTCCAGGTCCGCTGTGGGTGGTGCTCGTGGCTGATGCAGACGGCTTCGTGCCTCTGGCGTTCAAGCCCAAAGAGGAACTTACAGTGCGGAACGGGAAGAGGAAATCTACCCTGCGGAGTCCGGAGAACTCCGTCCCATCCAGTCCAGCCCCCGGCCAAAGCCCCAACATGACCACAGAGTTCTCCACATAGTGCCTCCTCACACACGTCTCAGTTGATGGACTCACACAGGTGTCTCCTCGTAACTTAACTCTTATTTGACTGGATCCAATACGCAGAAAAAACAGAGTTGTATGTAAAATGTATTTTTTCTTCTATTGAGAAGCAGTAGCGAGTTGAGAAGGGCTGCCTGTTCAGATGGTGATGTTTACAGGTCGCTGCTTTGAAATGAAAGCGTACCCCAAAGAATGTGCTTCCTCCAATGTCTCGTTGACAAAATGCAGCTCCGTCGTGGAGGACACCGATCGTAGTGCCATGGCGCTCTACCAACAGCTTTGAGTATGTTTTAGAGACGTTTAACGCATCCTGCTGTCCTGGTCCAAGAACCAGTAGAGGCTTGAGTTTGATGTAAATGTTTTGTTTTGTTTTTTCTGTATTTGTTATGACTGGAACACTGCTGAAATCCCCACTTGAATGAAATCAAGATTTTACCCGTAAAATGTCTGGATTGGCACTTTTATGCTGAATGGTCCCACTCAAATGAATGTGTTACACACAGGTTTGATTCAACAATACCATGCAACATTTTGGGTGGTGTAGAATCACATCTAAAATGTTAATAATTTTATAATATAATGTTTTTCTTCCACATCTGTAATGTCACCAAGCTCAGTGACACAACTGACCACTAGAGGGGGCAAGGCTCAACAGAAAGGGTCGATCACAGCTCCATCGAAGACCAAATAATAAGTGTGAACGTATGTCTTGTTTTTTTAAAAAGAAGAAGAAAAAAAACATCTTTTGGTAGCATTTTGAATATTAAAACGGCATAACTAGCGTGCACTCCTTTTGTGTGTTGCTTATTTTTACTCCAGTGAAGAAACACAACGCCCACGTTTATTTGGTCTATTAACCAACCTCTACAACATTTATTCATTTCATATCATCAGCCCTCAATAATCATAAATAAATAACAGTGTTGTAGAGCTAAACACAGCAAAATAATGGTATACATTCATTTATATAAATTAGGTTATCTTATTATATATTTATATATCCAAGATGACTGTACAGTACATGTGAAGATGAAACAAAAAAGTTTACGTTAAAACAGTTGTAACTATTTATCAGTGTAATATACACCAATGGTCAACTTTCCAGAGGAGTCAACTGGAACACGTCTTCATCCAGGTCACGCATTGTTCAAATCTTCCATTGTTTTGGAGCTGATGCTTTGTTTCCTGTGGGAGACGTCAATGCAATTAGTTACATTAGTAGCAACTTAGCACGTTTACTCAAGTTAAATTTGGAAGTACTTTAATATCATTTCTTCACTTCACTGCCTTTTAGAGGCAAAAATTGCACTTTTTTACTCTACTACATTTATCTGACAGCTAGAGTTATTGTTTGATCTACTGATTATGATCCCACAAGGACAACATGTAAACACTTTAACAAATATGCAACGTTGTAGATTAAACTACCATAACAGTGTAGGAATTTGTTAAAATCAACTCGACTAAAATACTATAATATTTAAGAAATTCTTGCATGTAAATGTTTCAATAAGAATGGTCCAATAATGAAGTAATATGATTTTGACATTTTTCATAATATTTTGAGTATTTCATTCCCAATACTTGTACTTGATCTAAAAGTATCATTTGGACTACAGGACTTCAACAATGCTACGATAATGAAAAATATGTTAACGTTGTGGTATTGCTTCTTTTACTTAACCAAATGATCCGATTACTTCCTCCAGTGCTGATCAATAGTAAATGAAATGCTTATAGCATTGTTGGCATATTGGCAGAGCTGAACGTGCTGAACAGTTTGTTCCAGGGAAGTAATAGCAACAATTCTCATAACTTAACAATAAAGTCCGTCATGCAAACAATAGTAATGTCATGGATTAAAGGGGTACTCAAACAGCCATTTAGAAAAGCACTTTCATAAAATTTAAGGACTCACTAGAGTCGAAATTAAGAAAGAATAATCAAAATCAAACCAGCAGCGGCTGAGATATCCTGATGTATTCTCTAGTATGGGTCAAGCTCCCACAATGCAACTGAATGGCCTCTTTTATTAGACCATTATTGCCTCATACGTGCCCACTTTTCTTTTTAAAACACACAGTGTGTAATGTAGACTTTCTGTTGTAGATTTTAAGTCTCAAACCCCAGACAAATTTTCTTTCAGATGACGTCTTCAGGGTTAAAGAAAAAGTAACCTGATGATGAAACTTTAATATCTTCTGTAGCTCCCCCCAGAGCTACAGAAGATATCACACAGCCATATTTACCGGCTGAATGTAGCTCCTCGTGACAAGTAAACTGAACCTCATGTGTAAAATTTGAGTTTTTTTATTATCAGCTCACCGCAGCTCATCCAGGCAGAGTCTGTTCCTGAGCCGAACGTCCTCGCTGATGGGATAGAGCAGCAGGATCATTAACCCCGTGACGATGAAGGCCACTGGGGCAGCACCAATCAGCAGCTTCAGGGTGTACACTACGGGAGCCGGCTGCTTGCAGGCGCCAGTATCATACCCTGCAAATCTACACACACACACACACACACACACACACACACACACAGATCCAATTTAAACACAGATTACAGGAAAATCAACATCCCGGCCTGACACTGCAATACTGCAAACGAGCCAACTGCACACCTTTCACATAATGAATCACACATCGGGTCCGGGGTTAATGCATTCCTGCAGGGCATCGCAGAGTGTGTCAATTAATGGAGCGTATGTGTGTGTGTGATGGAAAGGCTGACTTACTCCAGGCAGAGGGTGGACACTCCCAGGGAGATGCCCGACGCGAACTTGGTGAAAAACACGTAGAAGGAGTAGAAGATGGCCTCGTGGCCTTTACAGTAGGGGTTGGCCAGCCTGAAGTCATCTACCACGTCTGGCAGCATCGACCTGAATTACACACACACACACACACACACACACACACACACACACACACACACACACACACACACACACACACACACACACACACAGAGTTGAGGACACACTAATCTGTGGTTTTGTTTTTGTGCAGGATTTCTGGAGCGTGTGTCCTTGCCTCAGACCTCCCTCGCGCTCTTCCTTTGACCATGTTATACAAATTGGCAGCTCCTCTTATAGCCCTCCGATAACCCGGTGGGCTTAAATTACAGCGCTAATAACGCGATTAGATGGTGAGCAAGACAAACAATCGTCCCCTTTCCTAAATAAACCTGCCCCCCTGTGGGAGGCCCCTGTAATTTGGGGTTTGAGGGAGGGTCCTTGTAGATGCCGAAGAAGAAGACTGCTTTACCTCCGGTGCTGTATTAGCTCTGTGGCGGTGAGGAGGATTTATAGTCGACGTCGCCTTTGATTCATAAAAATGACATCACTTTCGTGACCTTGACGTGACCTTAAGTGAATGGACAGGAACGTCCGGGCCCCGGGTCACCGCTAACAGCAGGTTCTGTGCCGTGTCACTGTTTGACTAATGGCGCTCTGCATCAAATCTAAAGGGGGAACAACATGAGCAGTGCAACCAGACTGTTACATAAACCATGTCAGAGGCTTAGTGGACTTTGAATATTTCAAGGATATAAATCCATATTCTACTGTTAGCTGGAGCATATTTATTTATTTTTAAATCCTCATTGGGGGCACATGAACATTGCAGACGGCAGAGAGTCACAAATAGCTCCGACACAGACGGACTCTCAAATCTAACAACAACAAAGAGTCTGCGGTCCACTTGGCTGCCTGCTTTTCAAACTGCTAATGTATATCTAATAAAGGATTATTTAGCTCAGATGTTTAGATCTTAATTATTTGGTGTTTTTGTGATTCTATTTGTCCCGTAAAAAGTGACATTTCTCTTGAGGAATAACGTGGGAAGACCTTTTTTATACATTACTCGGTCTTCTGTCTTTATGTCCTTAGATTTATCTAGATCACGATATGAAAGATTCCCTGTTGTTTGAAGTGGAGGTAACCCATTTCCCCCTATTTTCTGGTGTTTGTTTTCTCCTTTTATTTTGTAAAATATATCTAAATTGTGACAAATTTTCTTTTGTTTTAAAAGGCAAGAAAAAGCGATGACCATCCCGGGTGGAGTCTTACCACGGCAACAGGAGCGAGGCGGCCACACTGAGTCCAGAGGAGACGGCCACGACGTAGGCCACCACCACATTGGGGATGAAGACCAGCATCAAGGTGAAGGGCATGATCCACTAGAATTAACAGAGGAATAACAAAAAATATTTCTTATAGACAAGAACGCCACATTCCCATCTATGTCCACAAGATGGCACAAACATCAAAGTGTTGGAGGTAAAAACAAATCCAAATAATAATAAAAAAACAGTATACTCACTGTGATGCCGCAAAAAGCCGCCGTCTTCTTCCCAAACCGCTGCAGAAACCACTGCCACACCGGGATGCTTATCACTGCAGAAACCTGCGTGAGCATGAATAGAAGTGAGTTTTGAGTGTGATTCAGTCTTTGTCAGATGTCAGATGATGCAGTTTCCATATGTGCATAACGATAAGGCTCATTGTAGGCGTGTGCAAATGTGCAATGAGGCGAGATTCTTTTATCAACATAAATTACCTCTGATTCTGTGGTTCACATAAAGGTCTAATGTCACATGTAGTCTAACAGTCATACAAATAGTAGTAGAGTTATAAAGTGACAATATATGCAGTGTTGCTCAAGTTGATTGCTGCTTTACTTTTGTGTTTTACAGTCAAGAGACAGGGCATATCTTTGTGAGGTGCATCACTGTACTCACCAGGATGGTCAGCACAATATTCTGGAAGTGATCCCTCAGATCGGCGGCATAAGTGCAGAAGAGGACGAAGTTGCTCTGGACCAGCTGCAGAAATCAGAGATGAAACTCTCAGATATTCACATCTTGTCCACTCAGCACTGTCGCCAAACGCTGCCGACGGCGTTTTGCCGGTGATTCATTCCCACCCTGGGGGCCTCAGCGGGGACGACAACTGACACCGCCGCTGAGACAAGGGATCGCAGATACATATACGGAAATAGATCCGATGCAAAAAGTTGGAGCAGTCTGCAATAATTCGAAGCGGCCTAAACCCCAGGTGTCAAAACTGAAACGTCAGGCTACGAGTGACGAACCGGCGAGAACTCTCGACAGACTTGAAAACACGCTTTGAACCGCGAGCCTTCGGTAGGTGCTCTTCTACTATCGACCACATCGACATCGAGCATTCCTGTCAGGATGCAGGACTCATCATTTGCCTCTGAGAAGTGCTTCAATAACAAAATATGCTTCTTTTTTTTCTTTTTTTACCTGAATGGCGACAGTGATGAAGAGGAACGCAGCGGTCAGAGTGAGGTACGGCCCGTGTCTCATCACCAGGATGAAGCCCTGGTGGAACGGGATCTGCTTCTCTGTCCTCGGGGCGTACGGATCTGAAACGGGTTAGACGTGGAGTTAGGGTAGGAGTGCAGAATATGTGGAATAACCAGCTGTAAGAGGGGAGGGGGCAGCTGCATTGCAGTGGATGCTGTTTGTCGTTTATAATAAAGATCAGAGGAGGAGGGCAAACGCTGGAGGATCTCCAAACAGTTCAATGACACTCTCACGCTGTGAAGGAAAAGTGAAAAAAGATGCGAGAAAACACAGAATGTTGCAGTTATGAAGTGTGACCCTCAGCTACTAATTTCATCTCCGACTCTACTGGTTCGTATCCAAAATGTGTTCCCCAAATGTGGAATATGGCTCATTAGGGCTGCAACTAACGCCACTTTTCATCACTGATTTATGTATGGCTTATTTCTTTTAATTAGTCATTAGCCTATAAAATGCAGGAAGAAGAAAAAACGTCCCAAGAGCCCAAACAGTCCAAAACCAAAGGATATTCAATGTGCAATGTTGTAAAAAATATATATATTTAATTTGAGAAGCTGAGATCCGCTCACGTCTGGCACTTTGCTTGATGATTGATTAGCACTATAGTGTTGCACTTCAATAAAGTGTGGGAACAAAAAGCAGACATTAAACCAACTGATTTGACAGACTGAGTAGTCGCACTATTTGTTATCCCTTTAAAAACGGAGCAAATTTTTTCTTTAATTGGGTAAAGTTGATTACCCAAACTAAAAAACTATCAAAATAAACAATAACACTTGTGAGATATTGTTCAGATGTGTTAATACCACTGTATATGTTACTGGTTAAGAGTAAAGGAGATGGCACACAGCCCTAGGAACCCTAAGAAGGGGACCCTAAGGCCCAAAAGGATTTATGAGCGTGAAGTTGGTGGAGTGAAGTAATTGTTTTCCTGAATCAGTCCCAAAAGACCCAAAAGCCTCACCGTCTCTCTCTTTGACTCCCAGGAACATCACCACGGTGCAGACGAGGAACACGCCTCCGATCACACCGGCAGCTATCATGTACATCTCCTTCTGCAGGAGGGAGAGAGAGAGAACACACACATGTAGCAGCAACAATCCATCTCTTCTTACACGGCCGGCACGAAGCCAGTCTATTCTGAGCCTCGTCTCAATCTTTAATTCATAATGTCCTCAAATGCCTAAAAAATTGAAGCGCTTTCATTTCACCGCGCTTATACGTCAATCGGCAGTGTGATTTAGGGCCTTTTTCCCCCATGTTTGTTTTTCCCGGCATCGGTTTAAATAGCAAACTCCGCCGCGGGCTTTTTCACTGTACAAATATGAGCATAAACAGCAGAAAAAAACCTCAAGTACAGCTGCATCCTAAAATACCGTTTAACGCTGCACCTCGACAGGAACCGCGTCGCCTGACACAAACCTCTTGTTTGTTTGCTTCTTTTTTTTTCCATGCGGCTCAGCCATTGTGGTTCATTATTATTTATGCACATCAAAACACACCCTGTTTTTCGAAGGGCAGACCCCAGACGGTGTGCTACCCCTCCACCGATGCGACCGCGGAGGAATTTAGCGGGTGGCTGGAGAGGGTTTGGATAAGGTTCACCCAAAATCCAACCATTTGAAGCCCAAATAGCTGCGGCGCGCAACCCAAATCCAAACGCGGGACAGTTTGGACTCGTTTCATCCTCGCAAACAAGTGACATGTTGGACTCGTTGGGCAGAAGTCGTGTTTATCTCACAGCTCTGCAAAAACTGAATTGTTCCTTTCCCCTCCAACTTCCTGCTGAACTGCAGCAAAAGAAAAACACTCATATTGCTCAACATATTGCATCTGGAGGGGCTCCTTCCAAATGTTGCGGCTGGGATATAAATAGGCCTAATGACTTACAGGCCGTGGAGACCCCTCAGTGAGGGGGCCACCGTTTTGGAGCCTGACGTGAAGGAGGAACCCCCTCTTTTGTGGTCGATGAGAGGGGAGCCGGCTCAGGATGTCGGCTCCACATATCTCCTTTCAATCCCACGGGTTTAGTGGGTTAAAAACACGAGGCCATTTTGGGATGTCACAACCTGTAGACAGTCTGTAAATATGGACCAAATTTTCGAACAATCCTCCTTTTCATTCAGCGCTGCTGGATTCCCCCCCTCCGCCCCCCTCCGCCCCCCTCCTCTGGATATTTGCCTCAAGCTCCAAGTTAAGTGAGAATGCTGATGACAGTCCGAAGTTTGTTTTCAAAGCCACTCCGTGGCCTACTTTGAGCACACCTGGGCTCCGGGTCTGACACTCACCGAGTGTGACAGGTAGTCCTGGGAGCGCACCAGGCGCCTGACGATCTCTGCCCCGCTGCTGTTGCCAAGGTAACCGGCGGACACATTGTGAGGAGGGCAGTGCTTCAGAGTGTGAGCGCTGGCCACGATCTGGCCCTGGATGGCGGCGCCCACGAGCGTCCCCAGCACCTCCATGGTCATTCCTGGGCAACAACAACACAAGAAAAGATGCTTTCCATCAGTTCGCTGCCCTTCAAAGAGACTCACAGGTTCTTAATCTGGACTGGCGCAAGAGAAGATGAAGAAGAAGAAAATGCAAATGTGAATGCAGCTGCTTTTGATGCATATTAAAAGAGCTCACGGTAAGCGGTGGCCGAGTCTCGTTCCTTCTGGTCCGTGCTCAGGAACATGGTGAGAGCAGAGTAAGGCACGTGGAAGCACTGCAACGGAGCAGAAAGACACAATTATGGCTCGGGGTGAATAATAAATACAAGTCTGGCACAGCAGCATCACGTCTCATGAGGTGGAAGAAAGACAATGAATTCTGAGTTTGTTCATGTACTTCTTAGCGTGGCAGCATGGCTCTACTTGGTCGCTCCACCACTTTGGTCCAGGCCAAAGGATTGGGCACATTCATGGTCCCCACATGGACCACCACAGATATTTGCTATTTTTAAGTGAAATAACTCCAAAGCTTATGGATTGGATTGCCATAAAACTTGGGACACACATTCATATTCTCTTCAGGGTGAATTGTAACCACACTAGTTGTTCCTGATCGTTTGATCTCTAGAGCAGTGATCAGGTCAAAATTTCAATTTGTCCAATTACTGGTTAATGACTAAATACCAGCGTTGGACAGCTACTCAGAGGCGCATGCAGCAAAAAATATGTTTGGCTTCCAAGTATAACATTCAGATAAAATTGCACAGATATTCCACGTATTCACATGGACAGAGGGAAGAAAGTAACTCCGGATTCGGCTATTAGTGCATCTACAACTTTTAGGACCCAGTGATTTAAATGAGGGCTGTTCAAGTGTTCGTAGTGGGAAGATGATTTACTTCAAAATGATGTGAGTCTATGGGGGAAAGTATTTTTAGGCCCTATGGGAAATTGTAACTCCACCATTTGGGCCACTATGTAAAATTAGCAGCAAAGCCCCACGCTGATTTGTGAAATACCTCCAAAAGTGATGACCTCCCCATAAGATGCTGAACATCATAGCTGAACGCGGTCATTGTGAGCGTGTCAGCATTCACGTGGAAGCGTTCGTGTAGCTCGGCCTCCCCGAGCCGCCGGCGTGGCTTCCCACTCTTTTTGGTCTAGCATCTCACATTTCAACTCACAATCAAATGGGAACACCCAAGATATGTTTAGATGTCTTTAATCTACAAGTGGCTGAGAAAATGCCACAAAAAAAAAGAAAGAAAGATAAAAATATATCAATCTCTGCAGTTTCCATGTTGGCCGACCTCAGCTCTCTGTTTCCCTCTTTGCTCACCACCTCTCCCAGAGAACAGGGGAGCAAACCGAGTCCTGCTTCACTTTGTAATTTACACAAGGGCCCAGTCAGCACTGCGGAAGCCGAGACCAAAATAAACACGGCCGTGGAAGGATTTTTTTTTTTCTCCAGCCGCCGGTTCTAAACAGCATGTCATTTACTGGACGCAAAACTTTTATAGACGTGAACCTGCTTAACCGTCCCCGCTGCAGATGGAAGTGAGAACTAATAAATCGGATAAGAGCCTCATTATAGCTTGATTACATAAACGGATGATGTATCGCATCCTAACCTCTGTTTACAGGCCGCGGCCCTCTGAAGAATGATAGCAGCTGGCCTCTTCCAGCGCACGCACACACACACACACATCCAGAGACAATGAAGGCGTGCTAAAAATGGTAACCAGCATTTACCCAGCAGGAGGTTCCTGGCAGGGCCGCCCGTATACTTATCAAGTAGTTAGAATGACATGCCATCACAGCCCACCGCAGTGTGACTGCGGCGGGCTGCATGTTGGATGGGTAACCCCGGAGCAGAGGGATGAGTGGTCTGAGCCACAATAACAAAAGGCAACCTAAATAAATATGCTTCCCCTCTGAGGTGAGAGCTCCGGGCTCTGATCTGCTGCTTGTCTCACAATTCAAAGTGCAAACCCCACCGGGAGTCTGGCATGAGACGACTGCAATCATCTCCACTTTGTTGTTTGCTGGCTGTCTGCAGCATTCTATCTATATTGTCACGTAACGCGTCTTCTGCGATAGGAGCTTTCATCGCCCATCTCCCCGCCCGCTGAACGATGTGAAAGATTCCCCAAAAACATCAGAAAGAAACCCCTGAAAAGAGCAATCGCACTCACAGTGATGAGGGTTTGGTAGAGGCAGTAGAAGCCGAGGTACCAGAAGAACCTGCCGCTGATGAAGGGAGGAACGAACCAGAGGTAGAAGTAGGAGACCACCAGGAACGGAGAGCAACCCACCATCCTGCAGAAAACACACACACACACACACACACACAGACGCATGTCAGGAGAAGCACACCCATATGGTAGTTACATCTCAAAATGTGAAGGGTCGACGCAAATCTCCAATTAGCCGTCATCCCCATCGTCAGAGGTGGGGTGGCGGCGGTTGCGTGCTCTTCGTGGCAGCGGAGCGTTCAAACCGGGCCATATTTCTTGTGGATTACAGCGAGGCTAAACTGACAGCTAAATGATTATGTTGTAAGTATGTCGGGGAAGCAGGGAAATACCACAATATTTCAAACCCTTCACACACACACACAAATACATGAATATGCAGTACACACTCAAGTGAACACCGCGTGAAGCAGTTCTGCTGCGTTGTGCTGTTTTTTTGTGTAGAACTGGGAGTGATCGGGTACGCGGGCCGTGTACAAATCACAGGTAAACAACCGGTGTGTGTCGTTACGGTTAACGCAAACAGCTGTGCGTTTTGATGTGACGGCAAAAAAACGGGCAGATTATGGAGCATCAACAGCACGACTCGTCTGCAAACGCCAATACATCATATCAAGAGCAAATTATGTTTGTTTGTCATGCGCTGTGTGTAGGGACTGACACAGCTGCATGTTTGCAGGTATAGAACAAGGGGCGATGGGATTTTGGTGACTGTGACAAAAAAATAAAGGGTTCTGAACTCTGACCCGCTCCGGCTGCACCAGGAGTTGTTGAACAGAGAAAGTGGGAGAAAGAGGCAGAGGGAGGCAGAGGTAGTGGTCATTTCTAGCATCGTCCACCTCACTCTCCTCCTGATTGTTTCGCTCAGACAAAGGAGGCCGACAACGCTGGTGCTGCAGTATTGACCGCTCGGTCATGGGAGTGATGAAAGGGCCCCCTGGAGAGGGGGGGTCGATGAATGGGGTTCAGAACGTTCCTGCAAGATGACTGTGTGTGTTTCAGATGACTCGCATGTTTCCTCACACGCTCGCACCTGTCCCCCCGATCGCTCTGCACACGTCTTAATTAAGCCGAGGCGGGCTGATGGGACGCATACTTCTCTGACTTGTTCCTGCGGCGCTTTAATTAGATGCTGTGCGGTGGAACAGAGGGGATTTAGAGGAAGGTTAGCGGGTGAGAGAGCGCGCTTTCTTCGGTGACTTTGAGATTTAGTATTCTCTCTCGGTCCACTGCATTTCAGTGAGGAGGAATATTTTACTTTTCAAATTTAGATTTTACACAAAAAACAATCTAATGTAAAAGATTAAAGCATGTGGTATTAATCAATCAATCTAATAAACATATTGTATCATGATACACAATGTCGGGGTCAAAGGGCCAAGTATTTTGCGCATAATACCTTTTTTATAATACATTTTTCATTGTTGTATTTGTACTTTTACTGCAGTAAATGAGCCTTTCTTCCTCCATCACCACTGTCACCTTGTTTTTCATCTTCTATGGACTTTTTTTTAAAGGTTCTCCTTGCCACTAGGATTGTGCATCATACTACAATCACACAATAATAAACAGGGCAACACCCAAAAGGGCGTTTTTTGGGGGTCGCTAAAGAAGATAGAAATCACTTCCTGCCGGTTGGGGACTTTCCAAACAGAGTCAAAACTGAGGGAGTGTCTTGCAATCTCTTCCCAAATACTAATGAGCCCACATTTAAAGTACCCTCATATATACTACACAAAGTATTCACATGGGCTCACACACACACACACACACACACACACACACACACACACACACACACACACACACACACACACACACACACACACACCTGCAGCTTCCTGTGAGTAATCAAAGCTGATTTAATGAGTGGGCCACAGTGGACCTGGTCCCCCTCCAGCACTGTCAGCTCGTATGTACATAATCTATACGGTTTATAATGCAGTAGGCATTAGATACTGAATGTGCAATTACAGTAAGTGGCACGCTAGCGTGTTCAAAAGACATATACTGCACACAAACACACGCACACACACACGCGTAGCCGCTAATCTGTGCAAAAATGGTGATTTGTGGTAGCTTCATATAATCCGCAATCGTAGCGCCACGAAGAATCATTTCCCTGAGAGGCCGTGAGAAACTTAGCATCTTGCGCACAAAGACAGCTGGATGATGCCCAAAAGTGAAATGAGGTGTCACACAGATGTCATGAAATGCAAACGGGGAGGCACGCGGTGGCGATGCCGCTCATGAAAGAATGCAGATGAACTTCCTCGTCTTTTGTTGTCTGGCCTCAAACGGCGGGAAAAAATCGAAATAAATAAACCAGCCCTTTGAAGTGTACACTGTGTAAAGCTCATCAGAGGGAGCGTCAGGAACAGTGTAATTAAAGCACAAAGGCTATTTATTCAGCCCGATCCTCAGGTGAGAGGCCTGAGAATAATTTCCACGAAAGAATAAACATCCGAAACTGGAGCACATTGAGTTTTTTTTTTTTTTGTTTGGACTTTGCACAAACACCAACATGATGTCACGACCGTAGTCATAATTATGCCTGAGAGAGTGGGAGAAAACCCAAACAAGGTTTCATAACCTCGTCCACAAATTGCAGTCACTTCTGTCTGTGAAACAGCAGCACCTGACTGTGTTTTAACCAAGTTTATCAGCTTAGATAAAGAATGTGCTATTATTATTATTATTGCTTAATTTATTCAATTGCTTATATGTCTCTTATATCATTCCTTTTTTTTCTTTTTTTTCTTAAAGGTTGAATTATAGTTCCCATTACAGTTCTTCTGTGGCAATATCTTGACAGATATCTTAACTGTCTTATCATTCCTATTTGTGTGCAATCAGATGTTTTGAATCTGAGTAAAAGAAGTAAAAGTAAAAGGAGTAACAGTAAAAGGAGAAAAACAATGACTGTGTCAGAGCAATAACAAAGATGGAGTTCCCCTCCACGGTGTGAGCGGGGAGCTCACCAGGGCATGAGTCTGCCAATCTTGGTCCATCTGCTCTTCGTAATGAAGAAGCCGACGACAGGGTCGGTCACGGCCCCCCAGGCTTTCCCGATGAACAGCACCATGGAGGCCTGGAAGGCGTTGATCTGAGAAGCAGAAGGGGAACAGAGTAGCGTGTAAAAAAACAAAAAAGCACATGCATAACCGTTTGCTTCTCATGAGCCACACACACTGTTTCCTCATTGTCAAACACATTACCTGAGCCACGTCGAGCAGGTAGATCTGCAGGAAGAAGGCCGTGGCGCTGCCAGCCACCTCCTTGGGTGCGCCGCCGATGGCGAAACACAGCTTGCTGGAAAATGTCAACTTCTGGCCCAGCTCGGTCTGCGGAGACAGAGGTGAGGACACATTTATTTTAAGATAATGGCAGGTCAGTGATGCTAATGAGCAAATTAACTTTTCTCCGGTGCAAGCGATCCGGCGAAGACTCTCATTCGGGAGATAGAGGATGCTCTGATGCTGAGAAACGCTTGCTGTCACGAAACACACACAGTGGAACTGCTTACTGTGGTTTAAACTGAGTGTGAGGTAATTGCTTTCTGAAACGGTTTTGGCCAAAGCCAATAGGCGAAATTGAAAAGAGTAAATTCAGATATTGAGTAAACATATCCGCCAGGAGGATCATGCAATCAGTCGCATGTGTGCATCCTACTTTTGCTCATATTTCATCATTTTAACTCCGGGAATGGGGAAGTGAGGTCACTTTGTGAGCCAATCAGCATGGGCGGTTCAGTCACAACATGATAAACAAGTTTCTTTTATTTTAGTTCTCTATAAGAATCGAAGCCCACATAAACTTTAGAATGCTTCCCAGACACACCAGGGGTGAAGCGAGGTGTGTCGCTCTCAAACTAATTAAGCCACAAGACACACACACACTTATGACTAATAAATATTGTAGTCATTTATATCCGTTCAAATTCTATTTCAGGTGCTCCTACAATAACATTCCTCCTCATCTTCATGTCGCAACCATTCGGTGGTTCAGTGGAATGCAAAGAAAAGCGGAGGGTAGTCTGCAACGATGATGTATGTTGATGATGCGGAGACGTTGTGAATTACACTCCCTAAAAACACACACACACAAATAGACTACAACTGCAGCATTAGATAATCAATCTTCCTGTATCTTTGTCTCCCTAAATGACTCACTCTAACAGGAAAGGGAGATGCTCATGTATAAAATATGTGTGCGTGTTAAATAGATAGAGGATCAGGAAACCCCCCCCCCACACACACACACACAAACACACCTCACTGGCTGTTTGTATTGTGGTCCGTCTGCTCAGACACTGAGGCCCATGGAGGATCCGGACAAACCCACCGAGTCATCCACGGCTCTGTTTCCCCTCACCGTGCTCTGCCAAAACTATCAGACACGTGACTGTGTGTGTGTGTGTGTGTGTGTGTGTGTGTGTGTGTGTGTGTGTGTGTGTGTGTGTGTGCGTGTGTGTGCGTGTGTGTGTGTGTGTGTGTGTGTGTGTGTGTGTGTGTGTGTGTGTGTTGTGCATGTGTGCATGTGTGTGTGTGTCTGTGTGCAAGCAAGAAAGGGAAAAAGCTTTCATCTTCACACATGAATAAGACGGGTCACCACAGTCTGGGGAGCCCAATATATTTACGACTGTCTCCGGGGACGGCTGTGCACAACCTTTGCCTGTTCCCCCGATTCTGTATAACCTTTGGTGTCAGACACACACACAGACACACACACACATATACACATAAACACACATAAGTGTCACTCCACATCCAGTGCACCCCCCCCCCTCCAGCCAAGAGCTTCATGAAAGAGGGAAAAATAAATCACCAAAGTAACCGCAGCCGCGACCGGCACACTGTTATTATCCAAACCCACGTCTTCCCTTCCTCCTTTTTCGTCGCCCCATCAAAACACGGAGGGGTTCGAGAACGACAATTACCAGGAGGTTGGGTGTGTAATTATTCAATCGCAAGACAAGCGGGTCAGAGGTAAGTAAAGGCTGCGCGGCGGTTCTGACTTCAAAACTCTCTCTTCTTCCACTCTCACTGCAATTACCCCTAATTGGAGAGAGAAAAATTAAAGTCTTTGGTGTCTGGAGAATTCTGCTTATCTGATGATGTGCAAAAATACTCCATATCTCTCTCTCTCTCTCTCTCTCTCTCTCTCTCTCTCTCTCTCTCTCTCTCTCTCTCTCTCTCTAAACTCTCATTATTTCCTTCCAAACACAAACTCTCAATCTTTCATTTCTGCGTTCTTATCATCAAAGGGGATAAACAGGATATCCCTTCTGCTGTTGTCTGCATGCACATATAGCATCGTACTCTCTCTCTCACACACACACACACACACACACACACACACACACACACACACACACACACACACAGACAGAAACAGCGGCTCTGACTGAAGGGAGCATCTGCAAAGTTAAGACAACAAGCCAGGGTCAAGGACAGATAAAACTAATCTCTAAAGTTAATGAATCCTTAACCGCCGGAGGGGAAACAATTTAAAGTGTCTGAACTGCAAGTGATTTAAATCAGGATGGAGGACAATGTGGGTGCAAATAAAAGGAAGGGGGAAAGCTAAGCTATATTCTTCAAATAAAATGTGTAAGCGAAACTGGAAAAAACAACAACCCCAAAACAGTTTAAATGTTCATTCTGTGAAGCATTTTCTGACCATTCTGGCCATCCGGGGTCATTCCAAGGAGGTTGTAGTTTACGGGAGTTGACAGAAGCTTTGTGCCGTGACTTCAGATTATGGATTATGAGCATGAACTCAAAAGGTTGATTATGTCAGCGATGGAAGCGAGCCATCCAAATGTCAACGGTCGACCGGGTGACGCCGGCTAAACTCGCAGGGAAGAAGGGAGAAGCTGCTTTTCATCCTTTACGTCCCACTCTTGAATACGGCTTAAAGATTCCTTTTGTGGGCTCCGTTTTTACTCAGAAAGTCTAAATTCTTCTAACCTTCTACATTTCTGGCTACATTTATCTCATCAAATTTAAAGAGAAGGAATAGCAGATTTGCAGCCTTCCTGGCATGCATGAAGTTTGAAGAGAACAACTTTCTGGGTATATTTGAGACATGCAAAGTCACGGTTGTTCCCCTTGGATTTCAATGAGAACAATGATAACCACGATGAAAGTACTGGTACTTGGAACCAGCTTTGGCCCAGAAGTGGTTCCAACATGAGCAGCTGCAGCTTAAAGGTCTTTTGGGGAAATACAAATGACGATTTATATAATAAAATAGTTTTCTTCCAAATTAAATGTTCCGAGCATCATCGAAAGACAAATGCAACTCTTTTGTTGAATATTAGGATTTAGGCGTGTTGAGATAAACAATTGGTCGCGCTTGATTCTCCAGTTCTGCGATCATCAGGGGGGGGGATATTCCCGTGGTCAAATCTAAATGTCAGATATCCAAATCTATAACTCCGCTGAGTCAAAATGAAAACACAGCAGATTAGACGGAGCTTTTGGCAGAGATGAGCCAGTTGCAGAACGGGTTAGATCGAGTGATGCGTGCGTGTGATGTAACGCGGTTTTCAGGAGTCAACGCAGGGAAACAGACTAACTTCCACGGTATTGCATTACGACATTGTTTGAAAAAAAAAGCTGTTCTGCATATCATCATATGGTATCGACCTAAACCATGTAAAGGCTCGGCTCTACTTCTTCACGGCCCATTTCCATTCAAAGGTTTTACTCTCATCACAAACGTATCACCTTCTGGCACTCAAAAGGCAAATGATAAATCTATGATGTGAGATAAGTCAACCTCCAAGTCTTCTGGTGTTTGCACAATTTGAGTAAGTCATTCCTTTCCACTGTCTTTCCTCTCTTAAATCAGAAACACAAAAAGAAAAGTTGTCATCCCATCAGTTGGAAAAACCACCCTTGCTCAAGTGAAAACAAATCAACTTCCACCACCCAGTGGATTACAGTTCACATGGGAAACAATGCAGCTGATTAATAGCAAACAGACAAGCGGGACGAGAGAGATCCATCTCTGCTTCTTCTCTTTTGTTTTTCTCTCCCTCTCCATCCAATCAGAGGAAGTCACTCATAGCCCAACTAAGCTGCAAACACAGCATGATGAGATTGGAAACACTCTGATTTGTGCCTCACTACACAGCACTGGTCAATAAACAAGCTGCCATGGCACATGTAACAACAACAGAAGAAGAAGAAGAAGAAGAAGAAGAAGAAGAAGAAGAAGAAGAAGAAGAAGAAGAAGAAGAAGAAGAAGAAGAAGAAGAAGAAGAAGAAGAAGAAGAAGAAGAAGAAGGGGCACCAGGTGGTCTTACCTGCTGAGGGGTCTTGGGGAACAGCGGCTCGGTGGGCTTGGTGAGCCTCCCCGCGGAGCCCTGCGCGCCCTTCTCGCCCTTGGCCATGGCGGTGAGGCTGTGCGTGAGGCGACAGCCGTACTTCTGCGCCGGCGTGTGCGAGTTGGTGCTGAAGTGCGTGTGACTGTGACTCCTCGTGTGAGCGAGAGCGCGGGGAGCCTGCCACTGGGCGGTGTGCGTCTGGGGCTGGAACTGGATGTAGCTCTGGCTGCGGGTGTGTGCGCGGGGCGCGCGCGTCTCGGCTCCGCAGGCCGCGGGTTCCTCCCGCTCCTCCTCCGTGACAATTCGGCCGCTTTCTGCCGCCATTCACATGCTGGTTGACGCTCTGGAATGAGGCCAGGGAGGGAGAGGGGAAAGGAAAGGGCAGAGTCAGACGGGCGTCGGTGCCACACACACACACACACACACACACACACACACACACACACACACACACACACACACACACACACACACACATATCCAAAAAAGAAACAAAAAAACGTACAAACACAAACACACACTCAAGGCATGTATAGCTGCAACATACAAGAACAAGAATGCAGGCACGCAAACACACAAAGACTTTGGATGCACGCACAAAACACATAAATGGGACAATGCACAACAGAGTTGAATACAGATGCAGGAGAATGTAACAAGACAACACTAACACACACGCGCGCGCGCGCGTACACACACAGGCGCTCAAACTATAAATGTAAAATGTCATTCATCTGCGGTGTTTGCGCAGCTGACTCCGCTTCAGAGAGGAAACAGGGGAGCAAAGCAGCGTCGATGTCCCGTGCCAGAGTGCGTTAGTGTAGCCCTACTATTACTGTAAGCACATCCATAAACAACCACTGATAAGCACCTTGCTTCTTCTTCTTTTCTTTTTTTCTTCTTCTTTTTTTTAAAGGAGAAAAACAGATTTGCGGTCCTACCTCTTGTTGATGGGAAAAGCTGCCGCTGCTGTCAGCGGCTGTGGTCAGTTAGTTGTGCGGCGATCTGCCAGCAGTGAGCCGGTCGGTCGGACGGGCCGGATGAGAAGGAGACTGCGGAGGATGGAGACCGTCTGCGCGTTTTACTCTCAGTCTGCAGTGACGGAGCGGCGCCGTGCAGCGGCCGTCACGGTGCACGGCAGTCAGCGGATCGCATGCATGTAGGCTATGCGTGTGGCGTGCGTGCGTGCGCGCGTGCGTGCGTGCATCTGTGATGAGATTATGGCAGGCGTGCGTTTGACACGAGCAGTGTGTGTGTGTGTGTGTGTGTTTTGCATAGAAAACGCTTGTCAAGGGGATCATGTAACAGAAACTGGTGTTTGTTTAGTGAGATAGTGACAAAAACGTGCTATGTTTTAAGTATGTGGTAAACAATCATGCATTATTATAATATTCTACACTTGACAGAGTATAAAATAAGCATCATTATTGGTTCTTATATTATTCATAGCACATTAGGCGTTGTTTACAAACACTCACAGTGGTCTCATACCAATCTGTTAGAAGAAGAAATTATCCTTTGTTGGGGAAATTCTTCTCTGCATTTGACCCATCCTTGGTTGGGGGCAGTGGGCTGCCCTGTGAGGCACCCAGGGAGCAGCTATGGGTTAAGTGTCTTGCTCAAGGACACTTTGACATGTGAACTATGGGGGGGGACTGGGGATTGAACCAACTACCTTGAGGTTGCGGGACAACCACTCATCACCCTGAGCTACAGAGAGTATAATTTTCACACCCAAGCAGTTAACACGAGGAATCCAGTTTGGTTTATTTTCGCTCGCGAAGAATTTACTTGTGCGGTTCTTCAGAACAAGGAGCCGGAAAGGTGTGCCTGTGGAAACCACTAAACTGGGACGCACTCAAGCATGACTACAGAGTTCCCAGACTGCATCATCATCATATAATCATGCATCATCATCATCATCGTTATGATGAGGATCAAGGATCCGGATCAAGTTCAGGGACTCACAAGAACCAGATTGTCAACATTGAAGCAGTGGAGGAAGAGATCTCCAAACGTTTAGTCTCCACGCCGGATCCTACATCCTCCCATTTCCAACTCCTGGTTCTGAAAGGTGAAGCCAATGCGGAAGTGCCTTAAACTTGTATTCTTTTGAATAACCACCAGGAGGTGACTCCTCTGGTTGTATAGAAGTCTATGCTTCATGTGTTAAAGCTGCATTATCTCTCCTGACCACAAGGGGGAGACTCCTCTGGTTGTATAGTCTTTGAGAAAATTACTCTACTTCTCTCACATTGTAAACTTATGCTCTCAATTTCTAGTTTCTTCAATACAGCATCCAGCGTCCACACACCAATGGGTGCATCGCGGTGATTGCGTACCTTCTTACATACCGTCTATGGTCTGAAGCAAAACGGCTTATTAAGTCAAATGTTGCAGCCTGCAATTCACAGAACTAGCATTTCATACCAGAGAGGAAAATAGAAACCTCTGGGAGTTATTATGATTGACTTGTGTTAGCATGTCCTTCTATCTGGCATGTAAGGTAAAGTGGTTTATCAACTAGCCCCAGAGTCCCTATGTCACAGAGCCTCTGAAACCACATCATGCATCATTCATTTCATTGTCCACTTTTCTCAAACCACACGCAGGCTTAAAAAATTTAACTTTCGAGCCCTGTGACCCTGATGACATCATCATGGTTATTTTATTCAAACTGGCTTTGCATTTTATTCAAGCTCCCTCCAGAGACACACATTATACATTTTACTCATGGGTTAAGTTGTCGTCCTCATCACCAGTAAACTGAACCTGCGGCAAAATAATACAATTTTCCTTTTTCTGCCTTTTTATCAATCTTTCACTTATGACATATTGAGTGCCTTTCATTTCCCCACCAAGCAGCTCCTTTTGATGCAAGACGCTTCCTCCCCACAGCAAGTCTCTCCTCAGAGCATGACAAGAAACATGCCACGGAGACCTTGGCTGGTGAACCCAGACCTCTCTGTAAACGCCGAGCATTCAAACCCCTCAACCGAAACCACATTATTGACAGCGAAGAAGGCCCCACTGCAGTAAAAGTCCGGCATGTGACCTGCATTAGAGCGGGTATGTTTCCGATAATGCGTGAAGAGGAATGTGCAAAATGAAAAAGGTTGGCGCAGCACAAGAGTAAAAGGGTTCTTCTGAAAGGAAATGCGAGAGTTAAAGGGAACATAATTCCCTGCATGCTTAGCCTTATTAAATATGTAGCAGAAAGGAAATGTGCTCTCTTTTACTCTTTAGCCAGACCCCCTCTGATGCCCACAGCCTGCACGTTCAGGTCAAAAATCCTAAAATGTGGGCTCTAAATGTAATTCTTCAGAGGGGGATTACGCCATTCAAGACATCTCCTCCCCCTGACCTTGACCGTCCTGAGGCTGTCATCTCCGCTTCCTGCAGCCACGGGCAAACACAAACCCTCTTCTGTTCGGCACACTCCCCTCCCTCGCCATTTGCTTTAAATATTGAAGATGGATAATGGCGTTCGCCTCCTTCCCGAGGCCCGGGCAGGAAGCGTGGAGACGGAGAGGCGAGCGTGCACGCTCAGTGTGAAAAGTACACGCGTGCCAAGAAACACAAGATGCCTCATGCAGGTGGAAGAGCGAGGATTCAACTTAACTCGACCCCAGTCTGAGGGAGATTTTTTTAACCCATTGCCCACTCACTGTGGTTACACTGTCATACCATCAGATGCATGCTTCCCACACTATGTGTCTTAGTGTCAAACGCTGTGAAGGCAACGCTCCTGCAATTTGGATTTATTTGACATTAGTGGCCCCTCCCCCTTCTCGCCTCATAAATTTAAATCCCCTGTTAAATCTGCAGTGACAGCACAGATGTTTCATAACAACACGGAATCATGTGCCGCTCAGTGTCATGAACACGTCGAGCTGGTGGATGCCTCAATTATGAAATATTTCTGTCAGCAGTCTTCACACCTGGGCAGCAAATGATAATGTGAATTTGACAATATACCTCACTTCAATTTGTTTTACTTTTTTTTATAGGAGTAAAAACTTGCAGATGTTTGAGGACCTTTATTGTTCCTTGATATGCCTTGAGAGGATGCAGTCAAATAAAACAATACATTCTGAATTAAATACCCCCGCCTCATGAACAAAAGCAAATGTTTACCGAAAAGAAAAGGAACTCAACGGTCAGGCCAACACAAATAACAGTAACAAGCTGTCATATTTTGTCTTTTTAAATGTCATTAATGTGCAAACAATACATTTGTTCATTAAATATAAACTATACATAATATAAATTGAAATAACTGCCCCTTATATTTTTTGTTTTACTCTAAATAGTGCAGAAAAACTGGTGATCACAGTTTGGGAAGACTTTAGTGAGAGAGTTGGTCGGTGGTGCTGGTGAAGGTGAAGGTATTGGGCATTTGTGTGTGAGGGAAGGAGGGAGGGAGGAGGGAAGGTAACATGTGGTGGACCAACAGATGGACACATCTGCACAGGCGACAGAATTGCCTCTCTGGAGTTTGTTGTTTTTGGAGATCAGTCGGTAGGTAGACGCCGTCCCCCAGAGGAAGAAGACCAAGAAAGCACCGACAACAAACACACTGCCAATATCTCTGTTAGGCTGCAGATAATCCCACACGGAGAAGTATATATATATATATATATATATATATAATTCAGCACTTTAGAATATAGCGATATTATAAATATATAAATTATAGGAGGCCTTGAGACTGCAATCAGGGTCTTGGTGAGGTGTCAGTGTCGGGGAGAAGGGTATGTTGGGGGCTTTTATAGTCAGGAGTGTCCAAACGGGGCCTGTGTGTCCAGGGGTCTCTGGACGATGACGGCGTTGGCCAAGTCGGCCTCTTCGAGACTCAATTCTTTGCCGTTGAGCTCCCGGAAAGGGACAGACGTCGTCAGGACGAAGGGCGGGCAGCTCCTCTGACAGCGCGCCACGAAATCCTGAACATCGGCAATGCTGGAGAAGCATCGGGAGACAGAATTAAAAGAAAGATCGGGACCTGAGGTAAAGAAAGAAAGAAAAACACATAACAAAGAAAGGAAGAACTGTTCCTCAGTAGCAAAGCACCGACTCTCTCTTGTGACACACGATGTCTCTCTGTACTCGTAAAAAGCATCCATTATTAATCGCGGCCCACCATATGCAAGCGGTCTTATGGCAGCCCTACACACGCCGAGACTTGCCGAAGGTTGGAGGGCTTCAGCCCTCCCTATCCTTCAGCTAACCCAGTTATATAAATGCTGCATCCCAGTTACGCAATCCCTCTCTGGGGATTTTATAGATCCACTCCGTAGCTACATCTCAGATTATGTTTTCTGCAGCCCCATGCACTGTGGCAGGGGGATATAGAACATGCACCATGTACCATGAACAAAGCATTACGTAATCCTCAAACAAACCCCCTTCGCCAGCTCCCAAGCTCGTACAAACAAAAATCTTATGTCATCCCCTGAACTACTTCTTTTCCTGCGATGCTTGAGATTATGGGATTTGCAGACGGCGTGGCCGGGGTGCAAAGCGTCGAGGTAGCCCTTGTGCAGAATACTAAATCGGTCTTAAATATGTAGATATTATTTGAGGATGTCAAGCTCAGATGTGTGGCGGTGCGTTTTTTGGGGCCTTTGCGATACACACCGATGCGATAGGTTAAACCTCTGCACCAATCTCCTGCCGTCGGCCAACCAGATCTGCAGGGAGGTAACCGGAAGGGCGTGGTCTAGTGTTACCATGGGAATCGGAGGAGATTCTCCGTCCTCGTGCACAGATGGTGACCTGGCCACGACTCTGGGCGCAACACTGGGAGTGGACAGGAGCAAACAACAAATCAAGGATCAGTGAAACGTGCACGCAAACAGCACATGCATTGTGTATTTTTACTCTCGGTGTAGGCAAACAAACGCTCCCACACAAAAATATATATATTTTGGGACTCTCTGGACAATTGAGTATTCATACAGTGATGTTATGAAAATGTTGAGTCTCTTGAGTTCAGCAGGTCTGTTGGCTCAGATTGGCTTGTGGGTGTTTTGGTATACCTGGATTTAGAAGGACACCTAGTGGTACAAAGTAGTATAGCCTCTAAGCATATAAACAACAAAGCCAACTCAACAAGTACATTATTGAATATTTAGAACTATTTTTATGTATGCTCAATTATTCTTTTTAGAAAGGTAAAGTCGTGTTGCAACAATATATAATACTCTAAAATGTATTTACTTTGTGATATTATCACAGCCGCGATCTCCTACCTGCCAAGTCGGTACCCTCGGCCGCTGAAGGGGTGAAAGGCCTTTTTCCGGGGAACGTAGTTTTCCTCCGTAAGGTCCTCCACACTGATCTCCAGTTCCTCCTCCTCCGCTCTGCTCTCCCACTCCTTCGGAAGCTCCCTGGGGCAGATAAAAGACCCGGGCTCGGAGTCTCGTCGGATCAGTCCACGTGACAAATGAACGCTAATGAGCGTTATGCTTTATCTATATTATATGGCGCCTGGTTGTGGAACATCTTTACAGCTTTGGAGACTGATGGGGTTTACAGACGTGTTACTTTTGAGTTGCATATATAGACATTTTACACAAGCTTTAAATGGTTTAAAGGGTTTGCTCGCATTTCTGCTTTAAAAAGGTGCAGTGTGGTTGTGGAGGATTTGGCGACATCTAGTGGTGGAGTTGAAGGTTGCAACCGACTGAAACTTCTTTCGTGTGCCAAGCGTGGAGGAGAACTACGGTGGCCGCGTGGCGTAAAATGTGAAAATGTGATTGGCCCCGCATCTTGAGCCAGATTTTGGTTTGTCCGTTCTGGGGTACTGTAGAAACGTGGCAGACTCCAGCAAGAGAACCAGCTTAGTATTTAGATATAAACCGCTCGGTTTAAGGCCACGGAAAAACTTTGATTCTTAATTTCAGGTTTTTAAACATGCTCCTTAATAGTATATTATATTTCTGCCAATGATATATTGCCCCCTTTAATGTTACACACTGCTCCTTTGAGTGAAATTTGAAAATGTGTCCTCC
>JBAMJR010000138.1:50000-140000 GCA_038501785.1 Myoxocephalus aenaeus
CAATTTCACCCGACTGACTTGTTCGCACCGTTTTTTCCTCCACAAATCATCTCTCAATAAAGACAGTGAGCGGGGACTTTGTCTTCGATCACGTCCTCCGTCTCCCCTCGGACGTATCGGCGCTGTTTTTAATATTACCCCCCCAAAAATGTGGAGAGAATAAAGCTTGGAAGTTAAGCTAGCTGTCTGTAGGCTGCAGCTAGCTGGCGGTGGGGGAAGGGAGTCCCGGGTTCAAAACAGTTGACGGGCTCAAGTCTCGTATTTTTAGCAAGTTTGAACTCGGTGAACTTTCTGTTGTGAATGCCACGAAAGACCCGGATACAGCATGCGTTTTATAACAAACAAAAAAGTGTTTTTAAATGCATTGATTTGACGTTACATTGAGTGCTATAAAAAAAAAATTCAAAATGTTTTCACTCTGGTCGCGTGACCTCCAGGCTGCATGACAGCCTTTGTCTCAAAATGTAAACATTGAGATTATGCAAGGTGCCAAGAGGTCCCGTGTCAAGGCATTGCTTTTGGAGGATTATGGCACTTAACACAGGCGAGCCCTCATCCGATGAATTATAGTTGATCAATAAGCACCTGATTGAGTTTTAATTGGCTGTTTGTTGAACTGCAGCTTCAAGAAAATTTGAAGTTTTTCCCCTGACTGCTGGCTGCACTGATGGATGACACGTGATGTGATTAACATGCTGGAGAGTAATGCACATATAACACTTTCATAATGTTATGTACCTCACAATAACACTGATTGTTTTTGGACACTTAATGCTCGACCATTCTCTCAAATGTCCTCTATCTTGCAGTTTTGCCCATGGTTTTGTGACTGTTTGTGAATGAGGCACGAGTTCAAGGTGCACCCTGTCAGGCCACAGCTGTGCATTTTGTCCACTGTTATATACAGCATGCACGACTGCGTCTATCTCCATCTAGTCAGTCTGTCAGACAGACGGACGGACGGACGGCCCGTCTCTGCAGGCGTTGCAGACAGTTTCCTCTGACAACAGTGAGATATGCTCTCATATCAGCAGGGAAGTTAAGCTGCGAAGGGCGTGAGGATCAAGGGCGTACGTCTGGATGTTGCTCTGTTGTGATTCGGGGGAATACGTCGAGGAGTTTGTTGCGGGGCGTCTCATCGTCCTCTGTGCTGGTTTTGCAGTTTGAAGCTTTCGCTTTGTGTCTTTTACGTTGACATGGATTTGATTTGTTACTTGATTAATTTGTTCATGTTTGTCTGTTATTTGCTTCATATTCTGGCTTCACACAGTGATTGACGGGTGGGTCAATGTTTTATGCAGAGTAATTGTGACGAGCTGTCACAGTATATGTGACGAGGCATCCTCCCTTTTTTCCTATTGCTTGCTTGTTCTGTCATTATTTTCTCTCTGAAATTGGCGCGATCCTCGTTTGTTCAACAGAAGGAGCCCAGTAGTGATGTGAGCAGTCCCAGCAGCCCGCGGTTGCCTCCCCCTTCCAAGCGGACGCGGCGGCAGGCTGCCTCCGAGCCGAGCTCCAGTGATACCTCCCCGTCCCCGCAGACTAAGGGCCAGAGGGTCAGCTGGGAGATTCCCACCTACCGCACCAGGTCAGCTGCTGGCCTTCACTAATCACGAGCACCCCTGAATGATGGTGTACGATTTTTGTGCACCACTATAATAGGCTAGCAAATGTTTTTTCTACATTGTTTTTGGCAGAAATCACGTTTAGTTCGGACAAAGCTGTGTACAGAAAGTTTAAATAAGCAAGACTTTATTTCGATGGCTGTTTGTTGTCACTGGCTCAGTCAGATTTCATGTCATGTGTTTGTAATCAGGTTAAAGGACGAACTTAAACGTGAGCTCCCAAACAACATGATTGTGATTAAACCCAGTCGTCACGTGCATACCTTTTTTTTTTCACTTTTGTTTTGTTGTTCTTTTTCTAGGTTGTCCTCTCGCATAATGCAAAATGGGCATGGTAATGCAATTCTCCTCAATTTGTTTCTTTAAAAAAAAAATATTATTATTAAAAAAAGCCATTCATTGAACACAATTTGAGAGCCATAAAGTCAAAGAATTGGTCTCTAATTGAAGTTTTTGTCAATGCTACAGCCCATATGAGTCACAGGAGTGAGCAGAGTGGAGGTGGAGAGCACTCTCACATGAATGGCCACGTGGAGCTGAAGAGGAGCTGCCGGGGGAAGAAGAGCAAATTTGAACACCTCAATCAGAGCCTGCTGTTTGACCAGCTGGTCAATAGGTAAGCTCCCAGTCGCTCTGCTGACACCGCCTTTCTTTTGAAATATTGTTTTCTGACAGAAGAGAAAATTGGTTGAAGCGTGCTTTATTCATTTTGGAACATATTAAATTGGACCCCGTTATACTTTGAATTTTATTTTGATGAAATTGTTGTCCATGTCTGCCTTCACAAAGCCTACCAGCAGTATATCCTGCACAATCTGTACTTTAATTATTTGGACATTAATACGTCAGTTTTATACAGAGTACGCCCTCCACTCCTTTTCACCTGATGTGAATGCCTTCAAGTTAGACATGAAGGTCAGAACTTTACTGTCATAGTCATTCTTTAAAATTAGAATAAGAAAGACTTTACAGTCTGTCTAAAACTACACTGCATTTCAAATACCTCTCTGAGACGAGCATTGTTTACCCATTTTGGTCTTCTGTGAAGGCAGCTTCAGTTTGTCATATTCAGCTTTGTTCTGTGTGTGTGTGTGTGTGTGTGTGTGTGTGTGTGTGTGTGCGTGTGCGTGTGCGCGCAGCACTGCTGAGGCTGTACTTCAGGAGATGGACAACATCAGCAGCATCAGGCAGAACCGCGAGGTGGAGAGACTTCGTATGTGGACCGGAGACACTGAGGAGGTGAGTGCCGTTAACACACGGACCCCGGAGCTAGAAAAGTATGGTACCGCAGCCGGATGATCTTATGTGAATAAATGTGACGGTGTAAGAACTCTTTTTATTTATTTTTCTTTCCCAGGAAAACATGGACATGTATTCTCGGGTGAAGCGCAGGAAATCCATGCGCAGGAGTACTTTCAGCATGCCTACACACCACAAAGTCCTGAGCAAAAATGAGCAGGAGGATGAAGAGGAGGAAGGGACGGAAGGTCAGGTTCCCACTAATGTTGTACTTGTGAATCAGTGGAGAGAGAGAGAGAGGAGGGAGGAGGGAGATCATAAAAACTCAATGAGCCAACTTCACTTTAACCAACTTCATCAATACTGAAAGTGTACCTTAAGATAAGAAGAATTTAAAGTTTGAAACGAGTTTTTGCGACTTTCAGATTCGCACAGGGAGGAAGAGGAGGAGGACGCAGAGGACGAAGATGATGAAGGGGATGAAGCAGAAGAGGCAGGGGAGGAAAATGACAGACCGTACAACCTCAGGCAGCGAAAGACGGTGCAGCGATACGAGGCACCGCCTATTGGTAATCGCTGATCTCGTTTTTTTTATTATTCAAACCTTTGTGTATACCTTTTTGTTTATTTCTTGTTTCCCCTCGCAGATTAATCGTGTTTAAATCTGTCTTTCAAGGCTCGGCCCGTGATAACCAGTTGCTTTGTGTTTGCTTTCTCAGAACCTGTGAACAGAAAACAGATCCCCCCCTCACTTTTTGACACTCACAGATCCCCAGCAAGAAGAAGCCATATAAGGTTGGTAGAAATGAGTGAAATCTGATCCTGAACGCGTTACAATGTGTAACTCTTATTTAACTTATTTATTTTTTCACTACCTCGTCTAATGAACTGAGCTGTGGTTATAAAATGTTTTTTACTCATTCATTGGTCTCTGCTAAGTCAGGGACGTGACTGTGTAATGGTGTGATACTGAATCTAGATTGTCTCACCACGCCAGAGTAAAGAAACATGCCATTCACAGCAGTGACACCACCTCGTCTTCTGATGAAGAGCGGTTTGAGCGGAGGAAAAGCAAGAGCATGACCCGAGCCCGGAACAGGTGAAGGCCGCTGCGTCCTTCTTTAATTCACATTTGCTTTGAAACACTTTGAAATAATGGAGATCTGGGTCTATTAAAACACTTGTCTGTCCTGTTTCTCTCCACAGGTGTTTGCCCATGAACCTGGCTTCAGAGGACCTGGCGAGCGGGGTGCTGCGGGATCGGGCGAAAGTGGGTGCCAGCTTGGCGGATGTGGATCCCATGAACCTCGATAGCTCAGTGAGTGGAAACGGGAATAAAATACCGCTTTGAGACACAGTTTTAGCCTCCACATTTGGAAGCTTTTATGAGGCAATTACTCTTTGAATAGAGAGTTTTCATCGGTTACGAATGTGTGTTTTTCTTTTCCTCCTCAGGTGAAATTTGACAACGTGGGTGGCCTCAGTAATCACATTCAGTCTCTGAAGGAGATGGTCGTGTTCCCACTGCTTTATCCCGAGATCTTCGAGAGGTTTAAGATTCAGCCTCCCAGGTGAGAAGAACAGAAATGTATGTTTGTTTGTGTGTGATTTATTTTTTAAACGTCGCTTCATTTTGTTTTTGAATTTTGTTTTTTCTGCCTGAGTCTGAAAAGGGGAAAAACAAGCCATATTAAATCTGAGCACAGATACGCTTTCCACTTTTATGAGGGTAGTTTCACGTCTGTGTCGGTGCACAGGTGTGACATTAAAGGGGCTTACTTACTACCATGGTCAAATTAACACTGTTTCCATTCTCTTTTCCCTTTCTCTTTTTAGAGGGTGTTTGTTCTATGGCCCTCCAGGAACCGGAAAGACCCTGGTCGCACGGGCGCTCGCCAACGAGTGCAGCCAGGGAGACAGGAAGGTTTCCTTCTTCATGCGGAAAGGAGCCGACTGCCTCAGCAAGTGGGTCGGGGAATCGGAACGCCAGCTACGCCTGCTCTTTGACCAGGTGAGACACTGAGGCGGTAATTGGACAGTGTCCTTGTAACCTCAGCTGCAGTCACTTGACCTGAAGTGACCTCGCTGATG
The DNA here is from genome assembly GCA_038501785.1 of Myoxocephalus aenaeus. Classification (NCBI taxonomy): domain Eukaryota; kingdom Metazoa; phylum Chordata; class Actinopteri; order Perciformes; family Cottidae; genus Myoxocephalus; species Myoxocephalus aenaeus. The sequence goes on from JBAMJR010000138.1 coordinate 54,956, forward strand.
TAAATGAAGGGGGGAACTGCTGGCTTGCAGGTAGGGCTGGGCGGTATGGCCAAAAATTCATATCACGGTATTTTGTACGATTCTGGCGGTTTCACGGTATATCACGGTATTTTTTTTCCGAATAAACACATTAATTTATTGACGCCGAAAAGGACCGCAGCCGCCATCGTTATTCACCACTCGCTCGCAACTGGCCGGCAGCTGTTTGTACGTTGGTACATAGGTTGTGTTAGGAAGCTAAACCTGGAGGGGTTTAGGACCCAGGGAAATGTAGTTAACTCATATCCCTTCATACTAGTGGCGCATGCGCAGCCGTAAAGACTATTGTCATTCTTCGGCAGGCAGCAACATTTAATGTTTACAGTCACAGCTGCGTGTGCAGCGGTCTGAGCTACTTACCTCTCACGGATAGAGGTTGACTTATGGTTTCAAAGAAATGACAGCAACAAAATGCATTCTGGGTAAAGCCCGCCCACTCAGCCGCACAGGAAGAGACTTCTTCCTGCACATGAAGGGTCAATTCCAATCTCCACCCTTACGGACTTTGGGGCGCGCTCCCGCGAAGTCCGTGAGGGTTTAGGGGTGTCCCGTTGTCACATCGTCGAGTGCTCGAGGGCTCTGGCAGACATTTTGAGCCCTTTATGATCCCTTTCCGTAAGTCAGCATTAGATGCTGACTTTGCCTAAGGGAATTACCCATAGTTCATAGCAATGTGACGTTAAACACGCAGTTCCCAATGGAAGCATGAAGACGTAAAAAAAAAAAAAAAAGGTAAACAAAGAGACACGTGGGCGTTTAGCCCGATAAAATACATTTACACTACAACATTACAGATTAAAGATGGAACATAAAAACACATGAAATCAGAGGAATGCAAGCAGAAAATATATTTATAAATATTTTGTTTACATTCATCAAACATTTCGTTTTGACAAAAACAAGTAAATATATCATCTAAAATGACTTCTCATCTCGTGAGGAAGACGTTCAAATCAATGAATAAAAAGTATAAAATAAATACACGATATTTTGTATGTAGTCACGTGATATGTAGCAGCAAAGTGCTGTCCCATTCATATTCACGCCAGTTCAAGCCCTCACAGACTCTCACACTCAGCCATTTAGCAGCTGACGTCAGTAAATCCCTGAGGGTTCAGGGTTTGAGGGTTTAGGGTGGAGATTGGGATTGACCCGAAGAGTCTTCCTGTGTGGGCGAGCATTTTAGCAAAGTAATTTACCCAGCATGCACTTTGGCGATGTCATTTATTTACAAACCATAAGTCAAGTGAGTCTCCATGAGAGGTAACTAGCGCCGTCCGCTACTCATTCAGCTTAAAGCTGTGAAGGTTAAATGTTGTTGCCTGCCAAAAAGCAGCGACCGGTATGACGGTATGTCAGAAATTCATACCGTACGTAAATCCGAAACCGGTATACCGGTTGAAACGGTATACCGCACAGCCCTACTTGCAGGTAGAATATTTTCAGCTCAAGCTATTGTTCAAGGTTCAAGAGGTTCAAGATTCAAGATATTTGTATTGTCATATGCACAGATAACAGACAATTACTTCGTACAATGCTAAACTTATTTTGCTCGGTCCTCCTTCCACACATAATTACAATAAACTTAAGGTAAAAATTTGAATTAAAGTTAAGCATACAAAAAAAACAATGCTCTAAATGAAAAAGAAATATATAAAATAAGGCACACAAATATGACAACAGTATTGCACAATCAGTTTCACTGAGTGTATAAAGTGCACTTGATATTAATATTGTCATATTTCTTCATTCTTCCAGACAATATACTTCTTCTATTTAAGTAAACGGAACCCAGCTAGCGTCATTGTTTTTCAATGAGCGTAATGTTTTTTTTCTGGTGTGTGTGTGTGTGTGTGTGCTTTTGATCATCAGGCTTACCTGATGAGGCCGTCCATCATCTTCTTCGATGAGATTGATGGTTTGGCTCCTGTTCGCTCCAGCAGGCAGGACCAGATACACAGGTGAGGCTGATTTAAACAACTAATCTGTCCAAACCGCCTCCGCTTCTACTCGTGTGCACGTATGACATGCGTGCACCTGCAGGCCTCAATTACTGCTGCCGTCACTTTTCTTGCCAATAGGTGGTGCAGGTTTTCCTCATCTTCAGGGTCTAAACTACTGTCACGGCGCTTCACATCAGTGACACTCCAGCCCATAATAGTTAGTTTGAGTTGCCATGGCAATAGCAATCGTGAATCACATCTATTTCCACTTGTTATTTAGACCCTTTCAGTATGAACTGCAGGTGAGGAAGTATCCTGTTATGCAGGCACAGCTTGCAGTTGATCCGGATAGACATGGTCGCCATCTAGAATATGGAACATTTGTTCCCGTGAAATGTATTGCCGGACTGGAGTTTATTCAAAACTTGAAACTTGCTTATGCCTGCGTTTATAAATGCTCTCCCCTTTCCGCCATGCTGGGTAAATACATGCATGGAGCTCCAGTCAACACGGAAATAGAATCGTTGATATGTTTGCCCCCACACTGTTTTGTTCAATATGTCGTGTTTGAAGCCTTCTGTTCTATTTGCAGAAATAATATCTTGTTTATTTAGTCACTACCGATTTGTGAGTCCTCGTCAATATTGTCTCAATCTCACGAAAGTATCTGGGCTGTAAATGTGTGCTCACATCATTTCCCTCCCTCTAGTTCTATTGTTTCCACTCTGCTGGCCTTGATGGACGGCTTGGACAGTCGTGGGGAGGTAGTGGTCATCGGTGCTACAAACAGACTTGACTCTATCGACCCGGCACTCAGGAGGCCCGGACGCTTTGACCGGGAGTTTCTGTTCAACCTGCCCGACAAGAAGGTGAGGCGCATCGATGCTGCTCGTTCACTGGACACCCAAACTACGCTTGCAGAGTCTTGTTTCTCGCTGCACATTGATTTTCAGTAGATGTGTAGATGGTTTTTCACTGTAGGAGCATTACTTATTTCCATTTGTATACATACAAAGATTGCATATTACACGTAGAAGTCAGACATGCACAGCGCCACAGAATTCAAACCTCTTGGTCAACAGGAGAACGCAACATTCTGTGTGAGGAGAACTTAATGTGTGTGCGCAGCCCAGCTTGATGCACGCAGTATATTGCAGAAAGTGAAATGGTGTTTTTACCCCATCGGAGTCGTGCGGCGAGATTAATACACGCAGCCCTCTGGCTCTCAAGAGTCTCCGCAATGGTTTCCCCTCCTCCCCGTTGGATGTTTTGATCCAATGAGCAAACTGCAAAGCAGATGCTCGTTATGTTTTCTGGAAAATTAAAAATAATTAAGAGAAGAATTATTGCGGCGCTTTAAACTTAATCTTGCACTTGAGGGCACTTTTTTTCTCCGTACTGCGCACAAATACGTGTTAAACGAGTCGTTCATGTGACATTGAGTCAGATGACCAGCTCAGTGGAGGTGACTCCTCGCCATCGAGCCTGTCTGATTAGCCACCTTGCATCGTTTGTGGCCTCATTGGTAATCAAACACAGGTTAAGCTACAAAACATTTAATAAAAAATGCTTGCTCTTGTGCAAACAGCGATCCACTCTCCACATTCAACCTCAGCTCCCTCTGAGTTGCATTAAAAAAAAACTCATTTGTGCCTTTTTTGAAGCCATCAGAGATGTGATGAAATATGATAAAGTGTTTCCCTTGATTCTCCGCAAAGACCGTTTTGTTCTTAACGTCCGCTCATCAAAGCCGAGTCCTGTGGAGGCAATGAAATGAAGGGCGTATTGTGCTGAAATGTTAGCAAGCCCTGCTGTCGAGCTTACTCATGCTCTTGATTCCCTTTTGATTTTTCTCAGATCTAGATAGCGTTACGGTGAGTAAAACATGATGTAATTTCCTTGGTATAATTGTCATGCCTTTTTTTTGTTTCTTCACTCATCAAATCTAGTTTTATTTATTGTCTTTACATCGTTTGTTAGTAGAGGCACCACCTGGACAGTTTAACTCGTCACCTTTTGTGTTGTCCTTGGATCATCTACTGACTCTGCTTTTTTTCTGTTTTTCTTTGTGTCTCTTTTCCCATCTTCCACCACAAAGGCCAGAAAGCACATCTTGGAGCTTCACACACGGGACTGGAATCCCAAACTGGCCGAGCCATTTGTAGATGAACTAGCAGAAAAATGTGTTGGTAAGAGTGACACCTGCCCATAGAACTGTATGCCACCTATTGTTAAATCCCATATTTAGCAATTTAAACAAATCAATAACTTGTGTGTGTGTGTGTGTGGTTTGCTCCAGGCTACTGCGGCGCTGACATCAAAGCACTTTGCACAGAGACAGCCTTGGCAGCGTTGCGCCGCCGCTACCCCCAGATCTACGGCAGCAGCGTCAAACTGAGCCTGGATGTCACCTCCATCGTCCTCGGGCCCGGCGACTTCAGCAAGGCCATTTCGACGATCGTCCCGGCCTCCCAGAGGGCCCTGGCTCCCCCCGGCCGAGCCCTGTCCCCCGCCCTCAGGCCCCTGCTGGCCAGCTCTTTCTCCTTTGTGCTGAAAGCTCTGCTCCGAGTCTTCCCCCACGCTCGGTGCACTGACAGGGACAACACACACGGTAGGATCTGGGACCCCAGGTGCCCATGGCTTCCTTTGTTTTCACTTCCCTACTGCTGGCATTGACTCTTGCTCTCTTCTCCATTGCCACCCGTCTCACTAGATAGTGTGCTTTCACTGTTGCCACTGTAATATTTGATTATTACTTCCCTTCCCCCCCTTCACCGTATTACCGAAATGCTTCGTATCACCCTCACACACTGAGCCGAAAGTGTGATGAAACACTCCCCCAGGAGAATGCAGAGGTGATAGCACAGAGATTGGATAACCAGTCATCCTGCTTGCACTCTCAATAACTCCACTCCCACTCCAGTCAACAAAAGTGTTTACAGCAGATTAGCCACAATGCAGCACTTTGCCGGTGGGAGATTGCTTACGGGAGTTGCTCCCAATAATGACACGAGGTTCCCAGGGTGCTGTATTGGTTTAAATGCCCATTACATCTCGCCTAATAAGCTGGCTCTCTTTTTTTTATTGTCACATTTTTTCTGTGAAATGACCTCATTAATGTCAGTGATGGGGCCGCTTGGAGGATTAAACTTTGCAGAGACAAACTTTAAGTGCATTTGCCACCATCGTCCCACACAACCTCTGGAAAAATAATGTAGTCGCTCCATATGCATGACTGTATAGTATAAGCAGCGTTTTCCCCTCTCCCTCTGTGCTAGGCGGTGACAATCAACTGCTCGAGGATGACTTGTACAGCGACGATGACAATGAGGAACGCTCTGCTTCCATCTATGAAGTCCAGCCTGCTGCATCCCCAAAGAGCCAGCTCTCCTCTTCTGCAACGCACACACCCTTCCTCCATTTCTCCTCGTGAGTCCGTAGGGGAAAAATAAAGTCTCACATTTTACAGACGACGCGCCAACATACCAAGCGTGCATAGAACATGCGTCTCTGCAGAATGCAGAAACATAATTGGTTTGACTGAAGCAAAGTTGCCACCTCTGGTCTCCAGAGTGTTACTGGTTTTCATAGTGTTGTTAAATATAATCAGGATAGTGTGCCTTGGAAGCACACACTTCATGCTAGTGGAGGGACAGCTCTTAATTAAGATAAAAACACATTTATTTCCCGGACAAGTCATCAAAATGGAGCAGATGGAGAGACGGCAATTCTGAAAATCTGATTAGCAACGGCTGTTTCCATTGGAGAGAGGCGCGGGAACTGGATGAGTTTCATTTTACTGGAACCATTTATCAATGAAGCTACTAAGCCGTTATCAAGCGTCTAGTTTTTAAGTCATACAGAAGGCTGAAACCTTTTCCTGCTATCGTGGTACAGCGGCGTACACAAAAGGAGACCCTCGAGGCAAACGTGTAGGTTTATAGATGTCGAAACGGAGAGCTCTCATTGGTTAATTTGTAATCAGACACCTGTGCCACAATGGAAGCTCTCAGAAAGAGTCTTCATTGTGTTCCTATTGCTCTTATTTCAGTGTCTCATCTATTTAGTCCTTAAACCTTTCACACTGATTGAAAAAAGTGGGAATATATCTAGATTTTACATGATATTGTCCATATGTACCGAGGTGGCTTCCCAGTAAAAGCCTGCTCCAGCAGTACACATTAAAAATGCATTCACAGGGAAGCACTTGCAGAGTTGTTAAGTTAATGTCAACTGTAGCTTTCCACTCCCAACATCAGCTTACTGAAGCAAATGAACAGAACCGAGCTGAAAGCAACACGGCCTCTGCTGTGCCTTTTGAACGACATTACGACGGCTGGTCCGTGATGGATATTACGCTTACCATGAACCCCCATCTGCTTCCAGCTCTGCCCTCCAACAGCCCACAGCGTACCGGCCTCGTCTGATGCTGGCCGGGGCCCCGGGCTCGGGGCAGAGCTCCCATGTGGCCCCTGCCTTGCTGCACCACCTGGACAAGCTGCCGGTGCACCGCCTTGACTTGCCCACGCTCTACTCAGTCAGCGCTAAGACGCCAGAGGAGTCCTGTGCTCAGGTAACGCATGCACACACGCACACGCACAGAGATTCCACGCGCACACACGTGCAGATTCTGCACACAAGCCCATCTGTTGCACAGGTGGTTGAAACCTGCAGAGACTAAGCAACTTATTGGATTTTAAGCTTTTAAATATTTGCACTCCAGCGTTTCTCTTATTCGTTCCGAATTCAAGCAACGCTGTGTGTGTGTGTGTGTGACTGCAGGTCTTCCGCGAGGCCCGGCGCAGCGTGCCCAGTGTGGTGTTCATGCCGCACATCTCGGAGTGGTGGGAGACGGTGAGCGACACCGTGAAGAGCACCTTCCTCACCCTGCTGCAGGATGTGCCCTCTTTCAGCCCTGTTCTTATCCTCGCCACTGCTGAGACTCACTACTCACAGCTGTCAGAAGAGGTAGGAACACACACACACACTTTTTATTTTTATTTATATGGTATTGGAGGCTTGATTCAAAGGGTTTCTTTCTGTCTCTCACAATCAGGAGTGCTAGTGCAGACCCACACAGGGTGTCAAGGTCATCTGCCCCCACAGAGATTTTTTTTAATCTACTTTAGCTCCATCTGCCTTTTCTTGTCATTTATCCCACTACCCACTTTTCTCCATGGGTATCCCCACCCCTGCTCCTTCATCCTTCCCCTTGAATTTATTATTCTCTTTCTGAAAGCCAACGCTGAGTCAAGACCACCCGTTGGGGGTTAGGCTGTGAGGGAGGGTTTGCTCCAGTGTGAGGGGAAATGGAAGAAATTGGAGGTGGTGGTAGAGGAAAAAAAAGAGCCAGATCAAACTAAAGAAGAGGGTCTTCTCTAGTCAGGCAACAGAAGGGCATTAATCAGATCTGTGGGTTGGCAGCCTGATGTCTTTGACCCAGGGCATGCACACGCACACGCACACACCATAACAATACGTCGTTTCTGTCTCTGTATGTGCGGGGCTGCTGTCTTCGCAAGGCCTCGACCCTGGCTATGCTACAAGGAGACCGAGGCTCTCAGGATGATTCTTTCTCTGTCGTTTACTCATGTTTGAGGCACCTGGGGTCTCCTTTTTATAAACCAGTGCGTAGGATCCACACTTAATGTTTGCGTGCGTACAAAGAAGGAAATGAATAAATAAAGTTGTGTGCAGCGATTTTACTCACAGACACTTTATGAAAACTAATTGGTGATGTATTCAGTGTTAGAAGATGAATGCTCTGTTCTCCGGTTCTTTAACGCTAGTTAAGGTTATCTTCACTATCTTAATTTCATCAGCTGAAATTAGATGATGTTTTAGTTGATAGATGGATAGATACTTTATTCATCCCCAGGGGGAAATTTGTTGTTGTAGCATCAGCAAGCAAATACACATAAAATATTAAGTATGAAAATACTCAACATATAAAATAGCAGAGCAGAACATATTACATTTAAGAAAATTAAATAATAAAGAAAATGCAAAGTATTTACAGTGTATACTTTTAATAAAATATTGGTTCACATCTTTTACAATTTTTAAATGTGTGTGTGTATAGTTACGGTTCACCGGTAGACTCACAAATAACACTGATGGTTTGACTGTTTATGATAAAGAGGATCTATGAAATGCATTTCATTTCTGCAGTCCGGCTCTAATTCACCACCTCACCACGTGCAATGCCAATTTCCCAGTTTATTTTTTTTATAATCTCTGAAGTTTATCCCCATTTTGTTTAATTGTTTCTGTCTTTCTTTCCCTGCCATTCTTTGTATTGTGTGATTGATATTTCCCTGCAGTTTTCAACACTGATTTTTACTTTCCTCCACCGTGTTTGTTGATGAGCAACATGAAAGTGGAGGGAGGAGTCCATTCAGCCTTGGTGTCTCATGGCGGATTGCTGTTCATTACATGCTAGGTCACCTGGCTGAAACCACGTCGGATTGGCAATTTTTTTTATTTTATTTTTATTAAATTACCTTTTCCTTGGTCATTGAACACGTAGCGTGTAGCCTGGAAAAACCGGGGAGCTCATAATGGGACAAATGGTGTGCCCAAGTCGATATGGAGGATATCAAGACCGTCCCCAGGCGACGGCAGCTTCATCCCGGGTGTTCTTCCACCATTTGAGTGTCTTGCGCTTTGCTAGTTTGTTGCGGAAATTACATCGTTACACTTCGTTAATTGGTTCGTTTCTTAACTTTCGTCCGTTATTGTGAGACGACCTAATCTTTTTTTCTTATCACTATTAAAGATGTTTAATATGTTGTTGTTATTATTAACATATTAAACATCTGTTTAATATAATTGCCAATCCCTCGTGCTAGACTTCCGCCTGCGTTCTGTCGCAGTTGGTTTACTGGTTTTGATGTGGCTGCTGTTCAATGAATCATTGAGCCATTTCCATTAATGGTGATTCTGGTTATTTCGGTTCCATCTCTCAACACTCTTGCTGTTACCACATGAATGCACCAAATGGACGGTTTAAGTATCTCCATGCTTTCAGCTGCACGATAATCCATTCCACTGTGGATTATACTGTGATGGCAATCACCTTTCTGCTGTGTGGAGGACCCGACATGCAAACTACATACAACTACTGCTGCTGGTTTCTCAGTGTGGAAATCACGTTTTATGTGAAGTCTTTAAGGGTCCCGCTGAAATGGAGTCCCTGGGTTTTTCCAGGTAGAGTACGATCAGATTTTTTTTTTTTTTGCTGTGGCTTTGTGCATGTTAAGCAAGGCAAGTTTATTTGTATAGCACATTTCAATAAGGCGATTCAAAGTGCTTTACATAAAACCATTAAAAGCATCAAAACATAATGCAGAAGAAAAATAAATTGAGTAAAAGTTGCAGTGCAGTTTAAGAAATAAAATGCAGTAGTGAGATGCAGAAATTGATTAATATCTTTGAATCTGGTTCAATTAAAGGCAACATGTAAAACAAGCAAGTTTTGTCTCATCTGTTAATCCAACCTAATTCGTATTTATTTTTGTTTTATTGAAATACAATGCATATCACTCATCTCAAAGTGGCCCAGTCGCGTTTTTGTTGTTGTGGCAAATGCACGCTGCATGCAATCTATGGCGCTTGAAGTGCTTTTGGCCGTCTCTGAAAGTGTTGTTTCACTCTCTGGCACGGAGAACGCGGCGACAGCTGCTGCCTCAGCTCCAGACCGCAGCAGGGAAGAGGCAGCGCTCCTCCCCAGCCGAAACCGACACTACAGGCGCCGGTCCAACTACACGGCCTCCCTCCCTCCCTTAACAGCCGAGCACTCCGGTTAGATTGACTTCCTTCTCGGCGGGAGGTGCTGATGGGAAAATTGAGAGAACATGTGATTTTAAAAAAGTGTGAAGTAACTGCAGTTTTTAGTGGGAGACGGCGCCGCGGCGGTCTTTTACTTTTAACGCTGTACTGCTCTTCGGGGGCGTGCGCTGTGAGGCGTCACACATCACTCGACAGCGTGTCGTACCTGGTATGAATATGCCAATATGTCACGATAACTTGTTTTTGGTTAGGTTATATAAATTGTTCCAGCAATAACTGCAAAATATATTGTCATTTTAAGACTATTTTAGGCCACTGATATAATGATAGAATAGCACAATAAAACAAATACACCCTGTCAAAAAGCAATTTACTTTTAATGGTAATATTAAGACATTTGAATTGGAATGAGAATATATATATTTTTTTTCTATCCTAAAAAAACTTCAACATAAATGTATAAAACCAAAATAATAAATGGAAAGATCTCTCGGGCTCTGTTATAAAAAATTTGCAATGCCTGCACATGCTCAGGTCTTATAATGCTCCTGTTTATTCTGGCACCATGTTTTCTGAAATGTTGGGGGCATTTTTATGTAAACAAACATGTAAACACAGCGGGCGATATCGAGGTCATAAACATATCGTTTATGGCGGTGACCTCGGGATGAGCGGTGATTCTACATGAAAATGTATCGTAATAATTATCGATCCCGAGGCAGTTGGGAAGTAATCCCTCCAGCGTGCCCTGTGGTCTCCTCCCAGTTGGACGTCCTTGAACACCTCCACAGAGATGCATAACATTTGACCTAATTCTGTTGGTCAATACCCGAAGCTAACGACCACAGCTGAGGAAATGTAGATGGAGCTGTAAATTGAGAGCTTTGCCTTCAAGCTCGGGCCTCAGCGACCCAAAATGAATGTGGACCGTTCTGCATTATCATTCGGTAAAAAAAGTGAGCTTTAACATAAATGTACATCAAAGTTAATTGTTTATTTATTAATAATATATGTTTGAATTCATTTGTTTGGATTTTGATGTGGTCCGAGTTCAATTTATTTGATCTTTTTATGTGTAAAAAGTAGTATTTTGGGGTCAGACAACAAGAATTTGATCGGGGCCCTCCCATATAGCGAGAGCTGGCGCCGCTGTATTGAAGTGGGAGGAGCTGCTGGACAAGATGCACCTGTGATGGGGAAAGGCGCAGCACGTTGCCACGGACAAAATACGTTCATCACATGATTTGAACATGTGTACATTTCTGTCTGGATGTCATTTTAAAAAAGTCATATTGCAGGACCTTTGCAATTCCGTCTTTGCGTCGTCCCTTTTTTCTTGAGGTACCATCTTCAGAGAATTGTGATTTGGGGGAGGAGGCGCCTGAGCTGTTTTTATGTGGATTACATGAAGAGTTTTCCCCACTCAAGCTGTGTTTTATTGCCGTCTCGTTTCACACCGGCAGTGTGAAATTTTTCATCTTTTTTAGGAAATTGAGATAAAGCTGTAGCAACGGGGCCGAGCGAGGACGTGTTTCTGGTTTGCTTTCAAGTCGGCCTGCAGTTGGGAATTGATAATGCGAGTGGAACAGTAGTCCAGTTTTGTTTTATAGTTGTTCTTCTCAGCCAGACATCCCCAATTTTCTTTGTACATTTAGCTCTCTCGTCTCCCCCTCCTCCTCCCTCCTTTTTAAGCATTCATCTATCCACACATTTCTGCTACCCCTCCGCGTGTCAACACCCCTGCAGCCTTTATCACGATGAAAAATACTGAGAATCATTACCCGCTGTGTGCTACATACACTTCGGCTGTCTCTGGCTCCCCTACCGTCTTCCTTGTTTTTTTACTCTATTCCTCCTCTTCCTTCCTGTCTTCTGAGGAGAGAGTGTGAAATCCAGAGAGAGAAAGAGAACAAACATGTCATGGGTAAGGGAGAGGATCGATGTGAAAGACTGAGGAGGGGAGGAGATAGGGGAGGAGGTACTTAGTCAGCAACAGGGCTTCCCGTCGGGAGCAGCCTTGAGCTCCGTTGTGGAAGTGAACTGGCATCTTTGAAGCCCCCTGTAGCCCCAGTATGGATGCAGACCAGACATTTTATGCAGCTGGAAAAATGGTTCATGCATTCGTCTACCAATGTTGTGCTTTAAAAGCGCAACATACATCATTCAGAGCGTTAATGAAGCAGCAAACAACTACTTGTTAAATAAAGATCCAATGGAGCGATGCCAACCTGAGTTTTGTGCGCAATGCATAGCAACGCAACGCATATGCCCGTTATACGTTGTATCCGTATGAGATGATAATGGCTAAGCTCTCGTCCCTGATGAACCATGCCTCCCACCCCATGCAGGACACTCTGGCAGCACTGCACAGCTCCTTCAGCCACCGGCTGATTCATCCCTGGTGTCTGAGGGAGAGGTACTGAAAGTCCTTTCTTCCCGCTGCTGTCAGGCTGCATAACAAGCTGAGCTCTCAGTAGACCACAAACACTTGGAACACTTCTGAACACTTGATACATCACTTTTGGCCACTTTAATTATGCTCATCACCCATGAATATGAGATATGAGTTTACAGATAGTTACAATCCCTCTTTGGCATTATGGAGTTTTCTTGATGGCTTTTTGCCGGTTACAACAACAGTCAATGGGCATGTCTTTGGGTTACAATCGTTGTCTTTTTGATTCTTCACAGTTCCATTTTTGTTTGTACGCCCTCTCACGTTTCAGAGAAATGCACAGAGAGTATCAGCCTCTCCGTACTTGCTCTACGGTGTAAACGAAACTTAAGGCCTCTTACCTTGTGTTCCAGTCCACATTTTACATGTCTGAAAGCTTAAAATTGTATCTGGGGCTCACATCCTTAAACTCCTACCATTTTTTTTTTTCTTTAAAGGCATTGCATCATTGATGAAGTTTTTGGGAGCTTTGCTTTGATCAGTTATTATGTGGCCTTGAAGTGACTAAAGACCCCTTTTGACCCGGATAACTGTTCATGAAGTCGTGAACTTCTGAGCGGCGCGCCCGCTCTCCGCTGTGCTCAGTCGTGCGTTATCTTAAAGCAGCGGCTGATGAAAACTGGCACAATCAGCTACACGCTGTCTTTTTATGTAACAAACATAAATTGGAAGTAATCAGTTCAAGAAGACCGTGGGTGTATGAAATTAAATCAATTTAAAATATGTAGTATTCTCAAGATTTTATACATTTTACAGGGAGCTAATTAAGAAATGAAAGAGAGAAATTCTTGAAATGAAAGAGAAAATGAACAGAACTCAAGAAAATGGGCCAGAACTTTAGATCCAAACCTCCCGCACAGATGCCATTGTTTTATCATTTAAAAAAAAAGCTCATTTTCAAGTCTAGCTCGGTGCCTTGGCCTTTGTGCTTGTTATGCAATGCTTTGACCTGATTCATTATTTTTTATTACAGGAGGAATTTAATTGCAAGTCACAGCAAACTGAATTCTTATGATTGTTTATTTATTTTGTACCACAGCTAAGAAGTATGTTCCAGAGGACCTACGGGGAGGTCGTGACGCTGTGCCCTCCCGGAGAAGAGGACAGGAAGAGCTTCTTCGCTGACCTGCTGTTGGTCCAAGCGGCCCGGGCTCCGCCACGCCTCAGGAATACAGGTACGTCGTGCCACACACACAGTCACACACACAGTCACACACACAGTCACACACACAGTCACACACACAGTCACACACACAGACACACACACACACACACACACACACACACACACACACACACACACACACACACACAGTGAGACAGCTATGACTCATCTCTGCTGTCGGTCCTAGAGGGCAGTGTTGTCTGCAAATGCTTCTTTCCTTCTTCAGGTCTGGTCTCAATCATACAGTCTTTTTTATTTTCTTTGGAATCCAGTGAAAGGTAGAAGAGCAGATGTTATCTCATCAGTATTGTGTGTGTGTGTGTGTGTGTGTGTGTGTGTGTGTGTGTGTGTGTGTGTGTGTGTGTGTGTGCCTGATTCCCATTGGCACACTGCAGTTAAATATTATACCTGTTCAGAATCGGTTCACCATCACTTTAGAAATTGAGAATAAAAGTGTGCAGCCAGTATTTATTCTGGACATCTCTATCCCTCATGCACATCAAAATCAGCAACCCCATCCATCCCTCCAAGTACCTCCTGCCACTCACTCACTCACTCACTCACTCACTCACTCACTCACACTCTCAGGTTCAATATAAGACAACTATCCACCCGGGCTTTCAAATGGAAATTGTGCCCAGCATTCATCCGCAGTTTGCTCATTGGTGCAAGGCAGGGTTCCCCCGCTTTTCTTGCCCGGTGCTCTTCGGGGGTTCCTGCCTGAATAAGACGGCATTCTGGCTTCCAGCTGAGAGGCCGACGGAAAAGCGGTGAAAGGAATTGCTATGAGGGGCCCGGCTGTTATTAGCCATAATTAGAATCAGGGTTTGGATTGCCGCTACTGAGCGAAGCGTCCCGAGGTGCTGTGGAGAACTTCCTAACGATGTCGGCAGATGCCTTGGGCGAGGACTGGTGCCTTGGGAGCGGAGGAGAGGATATCTGTTTCCCTTTCTTCATCACTCTGTCATAGTCCAGAGGCTTTTCCTTCGTGTATCTCAATACCTGTGTTTGGGAAAGAGCGGCAAGAATCTCAAAATGTATTTTCTTTTTTACCTTTTTCTTTTTTTGGTCTGCGTCCGCAATGATGAAAAAAGGTCAAGGATCAGGGTTGAGATTGGTGGGTTGGACTGCAATGTGCTCGCTGTGTGCTTATATTGTATTGCTTTTGCCTGAAGGTGAGGCCTTTGTGTTTTGTTGCTATGGGCAAACGCACAAAACTTTCTTTATTTTGTCTCCGGATCGCTCTTGGTGTTGGATTTATGTTTCGGTCTTGTCTATAGATGGAAGCTGTATGGAAATTAATTATATTAAGTGAGCGTACTCCTATGTTTCTGCTCCCCGAACAGGGAGGTGTGAAGAGGTTCTGCTGGCGGCGGAGGCTCCAGGCCCCAGAGTCCTGTCGACAGAGGAACAGAGGCGCTTGGCTGAGCAGGAGGAGAACACACTACGGGAGCTCCGGCTCTTTCTCAGGGATGTGACCAAGCGCCTGGCCACCGACAAACGCTTCAACATCTTCAGCAAGCCGGTCGACATCGGCGAGGTAAAAAGAGGAAACGAACCCCGCATCCTCACGGGTTTGACAGAGCCGATTTTAATCCTGTTTTTAAAATATGAACTTTGCGCGTCAGGTGGCGGACTACCTGGAGGTCATTCGGCAGCCGATGGACCTGTCCACGGCCATGACCAAGATCGACACCCACCAGTACCTGACGGTGAAGGACTTCCTGGGGGACATCGACCTCATCTCCAGCAACGCTTTAGAATACAATCCCGACAAGGATCCCGGAGGTGAGGCGGAATGGGGCGTGCTCATGATTACACACATGCGCACATACATGCAGGGTACTGAACATAAATGCCATGCAATATGCACGTGCAATTTAATGTGTGCACAATTGGGATTGCATGCTTGCACTTGTGCTTACTTGTCTTAAAACACAATCGGCCAAGTATTATTGGACAATGAATTCAAAATGTTTGGCATTCATGTGCTAAAATAGTCTAAGCACCACAGATTTAAAACTATTTATTAAAGCATAGAGATTCAATTGATATTGATAATTTCATCCAGGACTGTGATGGAAATCTTATGAGCAGATTAATTTGAGACCAAAGCAGCTGCGGGAGACTCTTTGACGTCTGAGGCTGAAGAGAGATTGGAGCTTGATTAGGGAGAATGTAAACAAACTAATACAAGGGAATTACAGGTTGAAGTCCCAGTGTAATGCCACCCCGAGTCTGACTTTCAGGGGAAGTAGTCAAAGTCTGGTGGACGTACAAGATTAGAAAGAACCAAATATTTTTTCTCTGCCAACCTGTGAGTGCAGAAGCCATTGGATCCCCACACAAGAAAATATGCTGACCTAAGTCATGTGTCACTTTGAAGGCCACGTGCAGCACGACAGTCAGAAGTATCTGAGACAAAGTGCATCTTATCTCAGATGTGGCTGTACGTGTCTCTTCTGCATGTCTCTGGAGTCTTCAAAACAGTTGTCTACAAACCAATGGGTTATCCCTAAAACTGACGAGTATCTATAAACAACCCGCCACACTTCTATCTATTTTTGTGATGGCTTCTGACAGTTCGGTCCCATGGTAATAAGTCAACATTGGACTATCCAAACAGGTTTGACCGTGTGTCCCTCTAGTTACTGTTTTGTTCCATTAGGCTGTCATTGTGTGAGTAAAAAGTAATTAGATTTAACACGTAATGACTTATGAAAAGCGCTTCCAGGCAGTCAAATTACAGAACCTCAAGATGGGTTGTCTTCAACTTGGAAATTCAAATGAAATAAACTGAAAACACATTCCCACCGTGTTATTCCTGCTCTGTAGCTGAGAGGCTGCATTAGGGCTGTCAACGAATAATCGAAATTCGAATATATATTCGAATAGTTGTTAAAAACAGAATTTCGAATGTGCAAATTAATATTCGAATGTAAAAAAAAAAAAAGTATTTCGGAGGATAATTATCGTGAATCTGGCAACCCCCGCCGCGGCCGCGATGAAGTGTCCTCTTTTTGTTTGTGTTTGTGTGTGTGTGTGTGTGTGTGTGTGTGTGTCGAGCCGTTCGGGGCAGAGTCTCTGACCCGGAGCAGACGTGAAGCTGGTTGAGGCTTTCACGGGGTTTTGCTGTTGTTGTGGCGTAGGCTACGGCCCACAGTAGCCTGTTCTATGTTCCCTTAATAAACACCCTGTAAGCCATCTAACGTCTCGTAGCTTTCCTGACCCAGGGTCGCTACGCTATGTAAGCTAGAGTTAGCTTACCATTCAACGACAAGCAACTTGAGGCCACATCTCCAGAATGTGCACCCAAGAGAATATGGCATAAAATGTGGAACTTCAGAGAAACAGCCCCGTCTGGATACGTATTTTGCGCCGTACGTCACAAGTTCGTTGTCTGCGGCACGACAGGAGGCCTGCACGCAAACATTGATTTCGTTCGTATGCAAGGACATGAGGCCTTCAGGGAGTTCTGTGAAGCACTGGAACCGAGGTACCTTATCCCTGATCAGCACTCGGCATGTGTTTATTGTTGCCGTTCATTTAAACCGCTATGCGCGACCGACGGTGCGGTGCGGGGGGGAGAGAGTGTGAACACCTAAACTGAAGAATTTTGTATTTACACATATTCGAATATGTTCGAATATATGTGTTTTTTTTTAAAGGGAATATTCGAACGTCATTTTTTAGCAATTTTGACAGCCCTAGGCTGCATATGCATGAACATTTAATTGTCTCTTGTCTTGCAGTTTGCAGTTTGAACCGATTTTTACATCATCCTCCGACCCGTCTCGGCACCTTTTTTCCAAAGCCAAATATGGGCAACCAGAACAACCATGTACACACCACGCAAACAAAGGGACCTGTTATTTGCAGTAGCTTGCAAAAATAAATTAGATTCATATTTATTGTTTAAATTGGCTACTGGCCTGCATGACAGGGAAAAGCCCCTGTGAAAAGGGATGCATGTTTGTCAATATATTAAAAACAACAAAAGAAACATGGAGAAGATGCTTGCAAAAAAAAAAAAGCTTGTTGCACAGAAGAAGAAAAAAAGAAGTACATTTCTACCATAATGGCATCCACAACAGCAATACCTTGAAGCTGCATACAGTTGACCTGTTCCGGACTCTTCAAATGATATGACCGCATAAACTCTCGCCTTGTGTGTTTACCTGCTTTGTTCCCTCATAAAGATGTAGCTGCCTGACACCGATGGGAAGCAATTATCTGCCAGCCCAAATTAATAAATCATATCTCTGTCTTTGCAGGCGAGGGCCTGGGTCATTTGTTGGAATGCAGGGTCTACAAATGGCTGGTTAATAAAGAAGACTGACAAAGCCTCTCACCCAGCGCTCTGCCCGGGAAATATGGCCTTGCACAATTACGCTGCTGGGGAAATTCTACACCAGTTTAAAAAAGAAAAAAAAAGTGCTGGGAAAAAACCTCATTATCCCCACAGTGCTCCATCGCTCCTTGTCCTTCATGCTATCTTCATCGCGCCGTCCTCCACGTGCAATCATGTCTGCTTCCTCGTCTTTTACCCCCCCTCGCTAAATCATAACTTTGTAATGTAAAAAAAAAAAAAAAGAGCTTGATATATCTCTGCTCCACAATAGGACTCAGTTTCACAAGTGTGTCTTTATTGCTTGCAGGGTGGCGATAACAACCCTTTTGCGGCAAGCAACAGCGTTGTGTCAGAACATTCTTGTGTGTTCTAGATGGGGGAAGTTATTCAGGGCCAATGAGGGTTCTGATGAGCTCTCGGCATCCCACCTGGCCTTTGACACCCCTTCCACTGACAAGCGTTTATTTTTTTCTCCTTCCCACTTATAATGCACTCGCATGCGCACACACTCGGACATACTCCGTCAGTAGAAACACACACACACACACACGCACACACAAATTGCCTCCATCGCAATTAGGCTGCCGTCCTCCAATTAGACAAAGGAAGCTGGCAGATTGTGACCCCCTCTGCCACTCTCTGCCTGAACCGTTCTCCCTCCGCCTGCCGTAATGAGAGGCTGTCTGTTTACGGTGCCGATGCTTTTAGCCTACCACTTCAGCTCCGTATCTAGTTTTCCTCCACGGATGTGGGAGCGGGTTAACCGGGGCGATTTAATGATGCTGCGGTACATCTAAAGGGAAAGGAGGCATAAGAGAGCTGTGAAGGTGTGCGCGCGTAAGAGCGAATGAGTATGTGTTTTACATTTTTTTTTTTTTTATAAAAGGAAAAACATTTCTGTTTGCATGCATAGGGTGCGTGTTTGTGTGAATGCCACCTACCTCTGTCTGGAATGGGTGAAGTGGCGATATCAAGGCCCTCATGCATCGCTTGAGTCATGCCTGCTAACGCTTCTCACCAAAGCCATTCTCCACCCTTTTTTTATTCAACCTGTGAGAAAAGGCTTCAATCCCCTTTCTCACACATACAGTGGCATGGTTATCGACTCCTTTGCCTTACATTTCCTTACATGAAGGGGGGCATGCGGGTGTAGAGCATGCAACATCAAACTGAAAACTAAATGGAGGGAAGGAAAAACAGAAACCGATATCTAAAGGAAAAAAAAGAGGCAAATATACAAGTTTGATTTCCTGCCTCACAAAGAACATGCCCTTGAATATTCATGTACACAGAAAACCACCGTGTTGCATCTTGTGACACTAATGCCTTGTTTCACTTCCCCCCCTCTCAGACAAGGTGATAAGGCACCGAGCGTGCAGCTTAAAGGACACTGCTCACGCTATATTCGCCGCCGAGCTGGACCCCGAGTTCGACCGCATGTGTGAAGATATCAAGGAGGCGCGCAGAAAGAGGGGTAAGGAAATCACTCGATCACTTCCCTGTCCTTAAACAACACACACTTGCTGTTGTACCTGTACACGGTTGTACAGGTGAACACCATCATTGCTCCGTAAACATGGAAACATGTGCGGGCCCAAACATATCAATGGTCTGGGTGAATACTCTATTCTGATTGGCTACACCTACTACCCCTAACTAGTAACTGTCTAAATGAATGCGCTATAAACATTACATATACATATTTTATAAATATCTAATTTACAACACTAAACAAAAATTAATAAATGTTCCTTTTTTCATAATTTGGGGAGTGACCATGATCTAAATGCAGTGGCGGGCCGTGCATTTTGGACCCAGGCCTTCAATGCCGTATGATATTTGTTTACATAAACACGCACATGACAGGATGCGGCGTCATTAACGGACAATGCATGTAGTTCACATCAACAAGAACCAGTCACATTTAGTTATGTATCCGAGGGTTTATCTTGCGCCTATACTTCACTTTATTAATAAAACAACATGATGCTGCGTAGTTTGCACAAGACGACAACCACTTTTATTCTCGTTCCACACTTCACTAGAGCATTTCCTCTCCTTCCGTTTTTCCCTTCACAATAAAAGCCCCAGAAACTTGCATCAGAACACTGCTTCATAGAGAACTGTCCAAGTACTCGATATAATAGCTTAGCGTTATAACAAAACATGACAAAACAATTAAAACCGCGGCTCTGAAGCACCGCACCTCTCTGCATCTCGCAGCAGCAGCCCAACAGCTGTTCTCCCAGCACCGTCTCTCAGCCACACCGCCGGCACCCACCGACGCTGCACCCACACCCGAGGTGGCTTGGAAAACATTACATTACATTTCATTTAGCTAACACTTTTATCCAAAGCGACTTACACCAGCCAGGAGATATAATCCCTCCAGCGTGTCCTCGGTCTTCCCCGGGGTCTCCTACCAGTTGGACATGCCTGGAAAACCTCTAATGGGAGGCGTCCAGGAGGCGTCCTGATTAGATGCCCGAACCACCTCAGCTGACTTCTTTCGACATGAAGGAGCAGCGACTCGACTCCAAGCTCCCCCTGATGTCCGAGCTCCTTACCCCATCTCTAAGGCTGAGCCCGGCCACTCTACGGAGGAAGCTCATTTCGGCCACTTGTATCCGAGACCTCGTTCTTTCGGTCACGACCCAGAGTTTGTGACCATAGGTGAGGGTTGGAACGTAGACCGACCAGTAAATGGAGAGCTTCGCCTTCCGGCTCAGCTCCCTCTTCACCAAGACGGACCGGTACAGCGCCTGTTTTACTGCTGCAGCCGCACCGATCCGCCTATCGATCTCCCGCTCCACCTTACCCTCACTCGTGAACAAGACCCCGAGATACTTGAACTCCTTCGCTTGGGGTAGGCAGTTTGTCCCCACCTGGAGGGAGCAGTCCACCGGTTTCCGGCAGAGCACCATGGCCTCAGATTTGGAGGTGCTAACTCTCATCCCTGCCGCTTCACACTCGGCTGCAAAACGCCCCAGTGAATGCTGGAGGTCACGGTCTGAGGAGGCAAACAGGACCACATCATCTGCGAACAGCAGAGAGGCGATCCCGAGACTCCCGAACCGGATCCTCTCCGCCCCCCGGCTGCGCCTAGATATCCTGTCCGTGAAAGTCACGAACAGGACCGGTGATAAAGGGCAGCCCTGGCGGAGGCCAACACCCACTGGGAACGTGTCTGACTCACTACCGAGGATACAAACACAGCTCCTACTGCAGGCGTACAGAGACTGGATGGCCTGTTGGCCTGTGCCAACGGGTCCGGCACCCCATACTCCCGCAGCACCCCCCACAAAACCCCCCGAGGGACCCGGTCGAAAGCCCTCTCCAAGTCCACAAAGCACATGTAGACTGGTTGGGCAAACTCCCAGGACCCCTCCAGTAGTCTTGCGAGGGTAAAGAGCTGGTCCACTGTTCCACGGCCGGGACGGAATCCACACTGTTCGTCTTGAATCTGAGGTTCGACAAGCGGTCGGAGCCTCCTTTCCAGCACCCTGGCATAAGCTTTTCCCGGGAGGCTGAGCAGTGTGATACCACGATAGTTCGAGCACACTCTCCGGTCCCCCTTCTTGAAGATGGGAACCACCACCCCGGTCTGCCAGTCCATGGGCACTGTTCCCGACCCCCATGCGACACTGAAGAGGCGTGTCAGCCAAGACAGCCCAACAATGTCCAGCGCCTTCAGCATCTCAGGGCGGATCTCATCCACCCCCGGCGCCTTGCCACCAAGGAGCTTTTTGACTACCTTAGTGACCTCTGCCAGGGATATGGGTGCAATCACCCGATGATGTTCACTTAATAAAGACAAAGTCCATCCTTTTCTTTAACAAAGAGAAGGATGTGTGTGCTTCAGTGAGGATCGTCAATGCCAAAACATGCTTAACACTCCATGAGAAAGGCATAAAGTAAATCCCCCTCCAAGTCCAGATCCAGTCTCCAGGTCTTCAGCCATTAAGTGTTAAAACAAACAAAACATGTCATAACTTTTCTCGTTTCAGCCTGAATTCTTCTTGTGCTGGCAGTACAAATCCAGCAGCAGAACTCTGCTGCAAGGTAGCTTTCTGTTGACACACTGACCAATCACAGTGCATGTAAATGGTCACGCTGGGCCACTGGCCAATCACACGTCCACGCCATTTCGCAGGCCTGGTACGTCAAAGAATACGCCCAGCTTGTCAAACTAAAGATCTGATTTGTTGAAGTCCATGACAATCAACCACAGCGTCCACTCCCGGTGTACTTTAATCTGCAAAGGCCTGCTTAAACTGCTTTGCTGACATAGAGACACAGGAGAGAAAAAATCTGATTGGCTAAAACTCCTTAAAACCAGCTGAAGGCTGGAAGCAGAACAACAGAGGAAGACAGGAGCTGTACAATGATAAAATAAGCTGATAGGGAAAAATAATTATAATACATGTAGTGTATTTGTGAAAAACAATTAAATTATAAAATAGCTATAACTTTGTGATTCTGTTTAGGCCAGCAGTGAAGGCTTAGCAGGCCCTGACGGCCCACCACTGTCTAAATGTCATAATGCCCAGGTGTCCATTATCGGGAGTTAATGGGCGACTTGGAGGCCGTGGAAGACTTTTTGCTTCCTTATTACTTTGTTCCTCTTCACTTGTCCTTTTAAAAAACAACTTTATAAGATCATACATGTTTATAACGCCAGTTACTTGATAAATACCCAGTATTTTGTCCCCAATGTCCACTTTTATCTAGGTTGGTTATTTTCAGTGTATTATTGGTAGAGCAGACTAATTTAGCATACTAATAGCGCCGGAGTGAAAAGCATCATTTGTTTATCTAAATAAAAAAATGAAAATTGGAAGAACACTTACTCACTTGAATAATGAGCCCGAGCCGGTCCATGTTGGCTCTGTAGTTCCCGGCCTGTTCCGGCACCTTCCTCTCTCTCTTGGTCGAACGGCTTTGATGGATTATTTCAGAGTAGAAACCTGCTTTCTGGGGGGAAGAGAAAAAAAAAAAAGAAAAAAAAGAAGAAGAAAAAAAAAAAATTATATATATATAAAAAAATCTGTAGCCTTGCCCAGTGGTACTTGGAGGAGTCCGTTTCTTTTTTTATCGAGTATGTGGCGCGGAAAGGAGCGATGCCCGAGCCGCCGGCGTTCCAGACAGTACCTTCTGTGCTCGCTGTCTGCCTGGCGCCCTGCATCTGTACGCTCACCAAACAGCCCCGAGCAGTGCCGAGTGGATTTAGGCTAACTCTAAATTAAGTTTGTGCACATAAAAAAGACACACGCGCAGTTGGCCATATGATACACTCGAGCTGTTAAAGTATTGACTTTTAAGTAAGCGTCAGATATTAAGCATAAAGGCGTAGATGCACAAATCCCTCGTTGCTGTACTCGCCCACATGGGGATGGACTATCATTGAAGGAAAAATTACACTTGCAGTATGTATTCAATACCTAGCCAAGACTACAGAATCATACATTTCTTATTGATGATAATATATATATATATATATATATATATATATACCTGTATAATGAACATGTTTATTTCACCTCCATTAGAGACAGCATCCAAGTTCCACTAAACAGCATCCAAATCCACCTTATATGCACAGTACATGCAGTATGTACAGTACATCATCACGAACATTGTAATCATGCAAACCCAGAGCTAATGATGTATGCAGTATATTCAACACAAAAGTTACCAGTGAAGTACCAATATGGGACCTAATCTTATCGAATGTGAAATATATTCCACAGGTTTTTATAAAAAAAAACAATCACCCAGATATTGTCGGAGGTTTACCGTCCATCCATTTTTAGCAGTGTATTCTCTCTCGCACATGAAGTAAGGATACATGCAAGTCTTTTTGATTGCTCACTTTTAAATGTAAGCTGTGTCTCTGGCAACCCAAACAATACACACAAGCAGGGGTCCTCGTTCAATCCAATATTACGAAATGGACCGCCATGCTTTTCCAATATTCCTCTGTATATTACAAGTCCAAACACGTCACACTTCACACAGCTCAGGGTTTATTGTGATCCATTTCTGCAGATGACGTAGTCTTTGTAGTAGTCGTAGTCTAAACTGAAATGTTATTTGCAGATTTAGGTGTTTATAACCAGGTTGCGTCATCACCGTCTATATTTGCGTCACTATTCTTTACCCAATTAAAGAGGCGAGACACACATTCAAAGCTCACGAGTGCATTCAGAGAACTGCACAAGAAACCCCTGATTTATCTTTTATCTAAAATGCTATGTGCAGCCCTCACCCCCCTGAGGGATTATTGACTCGGGATTTAAACCACCGAGGCCTGCTTCTTCCATGTCAAACCGGAAGCTTATCAAAGAGGAAGCAATTTTTCAGAAGTCACGCCGTTGCTTTTGATTTCCTCTTTTTTTTTTTTTTTTTGCAACTAAAAGCACAGGATGCTAAATAAATGCTCCAGGAGCAGAAGGCGAGCTGAAGGATGCACCGACGTGACTTTTTCAGTCCCGATACTCGTAGCGATGCTCGAGCTTTGGGTGATCCGGGCCCAATGTTTAATTGATGAGCTGTGTGCCTTTCTTTGCGGACGAGACTGGGATCATTCTTTTAGGTGGAAGAGGACGAGACTTGATTTCAACTTTGCTATCCAAACTTTTTTTTAAACAAAATATACCAAATAAAATGCTGTTTATCGTACACCAGCAATTTGGGGTGGAAATAACGACTTAAAATTCCACAATACAATTATTGACCGTATATGAACATGAATTAAATGGAATATACCTGCCCTGTTGTCACCAATACCCAATCCAGCTACCTGAGTCGGTATCGGCCCGCTATTCGCTATCTTCGAGTCAATGTCCTGCTTTAAAGCTCTCAATTAGCCAAAGCTCTGTATGCTGTCCATTTGCCTTAGTTTTCAAAAAACCCTCAGTGCATCCTGTATTTTTTAATTTTTTTCCCCCTGTGACAAGATGAAAGGAGCTGTGATTTTTTGGCCAAAACCCCTTTAAATACCACTGGATGTCAAGAGTTGAAATGTCTCATTTTCAGGGGCTTGCGTGTCTCTTCCCTCCACTGCTGCTTTTCAAACCTGACATCCAGCAAAATATTGCAAAAGGATATCGTTGTAGTTTTTTGTGGTAATGCTTGCTCTGATTGACTCGTGGTTAGTGCTCGTCTTTCTAGCACACGCACACGCACGCACGAGCACTCTAACTTGCCAGCAGTACGTTTCTGAAGTGTTTTCTCTTTTGCACAAACACACACACATACACAACTGCACATGCACGCGCAAAGAGTGTTGTCTGTTGTCGGTAACCGATCCTCTGTGGGCACCGCAGACCTCCAGACGCCTGCTCAGCCGACGGAGCTTACGGGCGCCGTGGCAACCGGGAGGCACAACGCTGCAGGAGAGGAGCCGGCCAAGAGCAGCACTCAGGGCGAGGCCGCTGACAAGCAGTGCACCACCAGTGAGTATCCAAACCGTCTACACAACCTGACACACAACCATCGTAGCGGGGTGATTGATGAGAAGGGCAGAGGGGTCATGCATGCGGGTGAGCCTCGCCCCCTTTCAAGACAAGTTAAATGACAGCAGTGCCACACACCAGCTTTGATTGACATATTGTTCACAAGCACAAGTTGCACAAGTTTACTTGCAAGCAGCTGTGTTGTATTACAACAGTATACCAGATGTATGTGGCGCCTCACACCTGCCTGCTCTCACGCACGCACGCACGCATAGGCACATATTTCTCGGCAGTGAAGAAGCTTCACAGCGAGTAGCCTCATTAGCGAGGCTGCTCTCTCCTAACCACTACGAACATGACCACGCCATAAAGCAATTACATGCCCACCTGTGGTAAACGGCAGGTGCCTAAGGGTGAAGGGAGGGCCAGGTATGGGCAGGGGGCCGACTAATGAGGCTGTTACCTGAACAAATCCGAGATAAGCAGTTTTTTTTACATATAATCTGAAGAACGGCTTCCACCTGGGCAAAATAAGCGGAAATGATATGGGCTAAAAGAGACGCCCTCAGTCACGAGATGAACATAAAACTAGATGAGACGTACAAGAGTGCGGAGGTAGATTACCAAGCATGTGTAGTAACATATCCTCAAACTGAGAAAAAAAGAAGCTCTCATACTCTTATTTAGCTCTGCAAATCAATGTTGATGCCTTTTCTTTGTGACACAGCTTCATTTTACTTTAAGCCTTAATCATTAATTTGTGGCCAAAAGGTGAGATTAATTTGTCTGACTGTAGTACAAGTGTCCAACACCAGGTGGCGCTTGTCCCTCACAAGAGCCTCTCTCTTTCCTCCCCCCCCCCCCCCCCCCCCCCGTGTAAATAACCTACACTTTGCTATCACAAGATGGTACATATCATTATTGTATTATTATTATTATTATTATTATTACATGGTGCACATTGGCTTCAACTAACATGCATTTACAGTACTGATTGCTTCATTACACATCCAATGGAGCGTCTTCATCACATATCTGTAACGACGTGACGTGTGTAAAAGACTAATTGATATTTTTTAACGGGGGGGGGGGGTACAGTTCATGCTACCTTTTTTAGCTGTATGTTTTATCTACTAAGCCAAATGTCACAGATGCGGACCACCAATTTGGAAGCTCTCTCGGGAGAGCCGTTATCAGCCTCCACCAAAGGATTAATTAATTAGGCTAACTGGCTGAGGTGATTAATTTGTGACATCGGCAGCCAGTTCTCACCTGGAGCACCTCAGCAAGGCTGCTATTAGGCTAATTGATCACAGAGTCGACGATGTCGGGAGATGTGACACGGCATCATAATGAAAGCGAGAGACGCGTTTCCTCCGCGGTTACACCGGGGAAATAGAAAATGTTTGTGTAATTGCACCCCCCCTGTCACGGCGGGGTCGTAGGCTTTCCCCGTCCTTCTCCGTGGAAGGTCGGGACACAGGAAGGTTAAAGTTATCCTCGATCATTACCTGCATGGGGAAGCCTGTCTGGAGACATTTTATTTTGTTTTTGTATCTGCAGGTCTAAAATGGGGGCTTTTATCTGGGCCACCCTCTCCCTCTCTCCGTCCATCCCTCTGCTCCGCTTTGCCTGGAGCTGAGAATTGCCTGTGACATTCAGATTATATGGAGCGGTGGTGGGGTTGAGATGCGCTGTGAAGGAAACCGGGGAGAAAATTGCGCGAAAAGCTTTTTTTTCTTCTTTTTTCCAAAAGGGTATTTCTGAATCGGGTGTTAAAAGCAGAGGCCGTAGCTAAGCCCGGTTGTTGAGATCTAGATAGTGTGTGTGTGTGTGTGTGTGTGTGGGGGGGGGTGTAGCTGTTCCTGGGTCAGCAGGAGGTGGGGGGGACGATGGGGAATCCGCCGCTCTGCTCTGTTAATGCACATGAAAACAGAAAGGAAGGAGATGGTTTCCATTAGCCTGCGTGGACAGCGCCGTCATTGTTTCTCTGCACACCCTTTCCTATCCTCACAGCCCATCTCTCTACCCCCCTCCCCCTCCCATCTCTCTCCCAGCACTCCCTCCCTGGAGAAGCAGGAACCCCGGGTTCATTCGTAGTGCACTATCACACGGATCTGGTTCATATGGGGTGCCTTCCTTTCATTCATTATTAAGGCCTCAGTTTTTTCTTCATTCAATCATGGCTGTTTTCCCGTAAGCTAAATCAGCCGCTTTTGTTTTGTTTTTACGTGACAGTCAGAAGGCATGTGCTATTGATTGCTTAACTAAATATCAATGTCTGATTATCCTCCTGCTTTTCTTAAATGTCACAGTTGCTACTTTTTCCAGTTTTGTTAACAAACCTTCCTCCGTTTGTTTTGGCACGGTTCGCCAGTGTTTTTCCACTGCCGGTCGACAAGATCGTCCCAATTCAACTGATGAGCTGTTTGCGCAAGAAAAAGAAACCATGCAGCGGCTGCATAATGTGTCCCTCCGTGTCGCTCAATGGCCATACCCAAGGCAACAGCCACCAGGCCGCATTCAAGGAGATGGAGCACTGCCGCGTCTTGATGCTCCCCTGCCTCGCTTCTCGCATCACAGTAAACGGACAGCTTCCTTTCTCCTCGTCGCCAACTTCGATCCATCATGAGGCATTGATGGGATATTTAAAGTCACAAGGACCACGTCCCTTTTAGCGCAGGTTGAAGTAGTTGCCGCTTTAAAGGATGGCAACAAGCAGGTTGTTGCACTGCATGTTATTCTGGAGCTTCAATTTGCTGAAATGTGAGTCAAGTGAAATGTTTTTCTTCTTTAAACCATTTATAGAAACCTGTATATATCTTCGCGCAGATATAATCCTCTATTCAAATTAGTTCCATTATTATTTTATATACAGTCATATAGTGAACATTTCATGCTACAGTGAATAACTGTCTCGTACAGACTACAGGTGACGAATGGCATCGTGTTCTGTGGCTGCAACCATTCTTCAGCTTCCTCAGGGGGATACAAATTATACCATGACAGTGGTCAACAGCGGAAAGTGTCTCGCCCGAACGCTGAAACGGCGATGTTATAAGTAGCTATTAGAACCGGACACTGATTCTCCCAAAAGCCGCCCCTCGGCGACAAGAAGAAAACAATCTCTGAGTCGCACACCCCTGACACCCAGTGGCGCTCGCTGATAAACATCCATGCAAAAAGCGTGCAAAAGCCCTGAGAGAGTGAGCACCGAGCTTAAGCTGCCATTTTTTGGGCACAGATGCCTCTCGGATCATTGTGGCGCCAAGCGTGAAATGAATGTAACATCATCCATGAGGCCGCTCGTCTTCATTTATTGTTTTTGGGGTGCAGATGAGCCGACATCAGTGTTGGTGCCTCTAAAGATTCATTCAGTGTCTGCGGGTCTTTTTCTCTCCCGGTGCAGTTGCTGCTGCGTGATAAGTGTGCACAACTGACTGAAGTTGGGTGGCGAGCCCGTTCACAGGGTTTTAATGTCTATTTTGCTATTACTATGCAACACAGATACATATATATTTATATATGTTATGGTAAACGGCTTACATTTCTGCCTGGAGAGTTGCACTGCAATGATTTATTGACTGCCCAATAACTGCAAGCTGTGCTAAGACATCCTTAGATGAAAAACAAGAAAGGTGACGGGAGGGGAGAGTGAAAGCTTTGTAAAGCTCGGCACCCTTCGCGCGGCGTCTACGCGCCCGACCGGTCTGTTGATTGACTGATAATTCGGATGGCTGGACCTTAAATGACACGTTCATTGTTTTTGAGGTCGTCGTCTCTTTCCAGGAATATCTGTCCTGTCAGTATCTGGCAGTAGACGGGTTTAGATGTGCACAAAAGGATCGGCTGTCCTACCATTCCAATTAAAGCGGATCTGGGGCCGTGCTTTCTATGATAAGTGGTCCCCCCCCCTCCCCTTTCAGTTTCTCCACAACATTAAAGACGAGCCCAACATCTCAGTATTTAGGTTGTGCTGCAGACAGAAAATTATACAAGGTCTCCCGGGCTTTTGCTCCCATTGTTTTTACCATAGTGCAGTCGATTAGTCAATTTCAGTAAACATCAGAAGCGATTCAACGCCAAGCGGCCTAATGGGGTGTATTCCCCCTCTCCGCTTGGTTCTGATAACTTGTAATTGACTGGAACAATTGCACGAACATGATGCATTAGTGCTTGATTAGTTGGAAGCACTCGTAGATTTGTTTGTTGGATCCAAATGATCTTTTGGACTTTATGCACTTCTCAAACCCAGCTTGATGGAAAGTTAACTGGTATCTGGTTCTCATTAAGATGCAACTTTTTTTTACAACATTGGCCACCTTGTGTGCGTTTTGAAGACTCAGTTACTGGTTGTCTGATTTAACATCTATTGCCCATCACATACACCACTATTTTTAGTGGTGTACTTCGGTTTTTAGAAATCGACCATTGGTTAGTGCTAGTTTTGGTTCTTTTTGTTTCTTGGTGGTTATCAGTTCTGATGTATATCGTCTTTTCACAGAGTAATAGATAAACTCACTCTCAAACACAAACTCAGCCATCCCTTTGCACACATCTCTCGAAAATAGACGGCCACATTAGGCGACATTAAGTCACATTACCGCCACAAGAATAGGAATGAGCAGTGACTGGGTTTTTAATTACATCAAATTACTCTTAGAATCGCACTTATCCAGCCTAATCACCACATCTCCATTAAACCCAGAAATGAGATGCATCGTGCGCCTCTCTCGACAAAGCCGCGCTCTGCCGGCTAACCAGTCATTATGACGTGTCGCCAAAGGTCGAGGGCAGTTATGTAACGTATCGGCTCTCGCGTCAGAGCCGTCAGGTTCATTGTCGTCCACCAAACTATATTATCTGAAGCGTGTCAGTCAGTAGCGATCGCGCGCTCAAGCAGCTAGAGTAGAGTATCAACATGGTGCATTTCAGAAAGAGCTTTGAATTGTTTTGGGAGTTGGTTCTGCTGTTTGTTGTTGTGATGCACATACGTTCGGGACAAGAGGCTGTGAATTGCTCTCTCTCGCTCTTTCTTTCTCTCCTCTTTTCAGTGGCTTTCAGTAAAGCTTTACTCTCGGATCAATCAAGCATTGACATCCCACTATTTAGGGAGTTGACTTCATTATATTTGTTTATGCAATCATACATAGGCACCGTACAAATTCAGTTAAATCCAAAGCCGCCGCCGCCATCTGCAGCGTCAAAAAAATTACCATACATTTGAATTGCCGTCACTCCAGTGGTCTTCGAAATGAATTATCACCTAGACCAAGATTTATTACCGAGCTTTCGTATTTGATTGTCTCACATTATGAGCTTTCCGGGCATTTAATGTCCAACGCTGTTGCTCCGTAAATGTAGAATACTGTGCATGGTACAAACTATTTTTTCTTTACATTTTGCTTTCAGTCAGTGCACTTTGGAATTCTTAATTAAAGTTCTTAATCCAATTTTGGTTTTGCATATTGGGAACGACAGTATTTGCAAATCTCTTGATCTTTATTACATTACACTATTACAGTCGGGTAAAATTTGGTTTGAAGTTATGAAAAAGTTTTTAAATGTAATTGTAAGATATGTGTGGGAAGGCTGGATATGTAAACTTCCCCTCGCCTCAGAAAATCTCCCAAAAAGTACAACCACTAACTGAAAAAGAGGAGCGAGTGTCCACACATAGGAAAGTTATTGCAGATGAGCACTTAACTATTCATTTTGATATTACTAGTGAGAGTTAATCAGACTCGCCTCTATATATTGCTCTAACCTTTGCATCGGTAACGTTGCGAACACGTCATTTAAAAACATGTAATTTAGCCGCAGCCAAATACAGTATTATGCAGGATCAGGTCGCGAGAAAGAAACCGTATTGACTTCCTGTTGCAGCCCAAATGGCAAGAATCAGCATCTTAGTTTGACGCCTCAAAAGACCGCTCACTTGGCGTAACGACGATGCAAGAATTCGGCAAATTAGCACAGTGCCGCTTGAATAGCTAGCTCGAGGTTCACTTCATTGCTGCCAGACAACTAACATTCTCCATAAGAGCGTTTTTTTTCATTGAGAATACATCTTATGCGGGGTCTTATTTTGGTGTCTGGCTCTGTTTTGATCGCCGCCTGCAGGCAAAGTTGTTGACTCAGCCAAAGCGAGAGCTGGGAGCAATCAATAGTAACCCCGCAACATCTCAAAGTCTCGACGCCGGCTCCACCATGGGGCAGCTAGGATTAGCTTTGGTCTAGACACTGTCTGGCCCTACCACACAACCACACCTATATCCAATTTCGCTCCCAAGGAGAGCAAGACAATATAAACTGTTACATTTATGGATTAGATTTTTTTGCTTCCTTTTTGATCAGATAATGAGGGATATATGATATATTTAAGATTAACCCTTAAGCAGAGCAAACTTTAGTTCTGTGCAGAAACTCCAAACCATTATCCCCGAGTGCAACACAGCACAGCCTTGTTCCTCAATGCTGTCTGAAGCCCATTGTCTCAACCGTTGAAAACATGTAGTCGTAGCGAAGGTCATGAGAGCGTTTCATGAGAGACTAGAAGACTTTACAGCAGGCGGAGCGCAGCTTGGCGATGTCAGGAAGTAGACTTTTTTTCAGCGTCAAACCGTCAAGAGCAGGTGATCATCGGGGCATTTTTTTTAACCAAATGTCGAGCATGGGAAGTGTTTGTTTGAGCAAATAATCACTCGCTGTCCTTACTGATAACTTGACGGCGGGACCTCATTTTGATTTAATTGCCCCCCCCCCCCCCATATAAAAAGCCAATGCATTTTTTTAACTCCTCCAGTGAGGCGTCTATGTAGAGCAATAGCTACCCGTGTAAAAAGTGTTTAATTTAATATCCCTTTCTGCCGAGTCCCATTATTATACAGCTGTGACGACATGAATCCCTCAACTGACTCGCAGGGTATCTAATTGGTATCTAATCAAATCAATTTACCAAGTGTAAGTGTTCTGACGTGCGATGGCTATCCTTCACAGATCCTGGCTTTAATCAGCTGTTCACTGGGGCTGCAAAGTTTTAGTCCACATTTTCTAACCGAATAATGCATGGAAAATGACTTTCTGAAAACAAATTATAATCTCAAACTATATAATGATCTAATATCTAAAACATAATATTAACTCTGTCATGCATTTATCCCCTCTCAGGATAAAAAAAAAAAAGCCATTCCCGTCTTTTTTAAAAGGGCCCTCGTTATGTGTAAGGAGCCTTCATGCAAGGCAGTGATGCACAACCCCACAGCTATCAGGCGCTACTGGAGCCCACGAAAGAACAATAGTTAAATGTCATATTGCCGCCAATTAATTGGTCGACCTCTACTAGAATCGTGCAAGAACATTGACTTCTTTAAAATATGCCGAACTGCTTCAAGTGCAACATTTAGAGACGATAAGAGAATGTTTTTATCGTTTTCTTTTTATGGGCCACGGTGCAGTCTGAACTGATAAGTTTTCAGTCTCCAGATGTGTCAAGCTTCTTCTGCCCTCATGTCAGTGGAGAGCTGGTGCCATCATTGAAGTAGCAAGCCGATTGGGCTGATCCATTCTCTGCATGCTAGACGTTACTGTTCTCCTCGGAGGGGCTCTCGCCAGGTGCAGATCTCTCCTCTGCAAAAGGGTGCGATAACTCGAACGTGAGTCGAACGAGCCGGCCGGTGGGGATCTCTTTACCTCATCACTCCTCCTGCCTCGCAGCTTGTCTGCATGCATGTTCTCGCTGTGGGCGACATACACACACACACACCCCCTTCTGGGGGAAAGGGGTGTGTTGTGTGTGTGTGTGTGTGTGTGTGTGTGTGTGTGTGTGTGTGTGTGTGTGTGTGTGTGTGTGTGTGTGTTTGTGTGTGTTGACATCTTCAACAGGAGTTGGAGCTGCCGATGCGTTGGGCCGTATCCGTCTTCTGAGAAGAGGACACCACAGGCACCGTCATTCCACCGGCCATTTACTGAGCAGCAGAGAGGAGAAAGGACAAAGATAGATGCTCTGACTGAATTATGTCTTCAGTTCCTCCTCCTCCGCCATATTTCCTCTTTCTTTTTTGTCATATTGATATGATTGATCCAGTCACCTTCCAACAACTCACAACAGAGCTCTGTGAAATGCCTGTAGTGACAAATAAAAAAAAAAGAAGCTAAATTAGTGTACCTATTTGCACGCATCAATTTATATGGTTTTAAATTCATTTATTTTTTGGCACTTTGGAAAGCTGAGTGACGAGTATGGAGTGTCCAAATTGTCGGGTTCATCTTATCCATTAACTTTAATGAGCTTTTGTTTTAGGCTTTTAAAAGGTGCATAATGCAAGACTGGGAGCATTTCGATTTCAACGCTCAGCTCGTAGCTCAAGGTGCCAACGGGCTGACGGAGCGGATGGGGAGTTGTAGCGCGTGTGTGAACACCAGGTTGTTTAGGGGAATTATGGCTTAATGCAATCAGTCTTGTCTGGTTGAGTGGAAGGTTTCTCCTGGTTTTATCACCGTGGAGTCTCTTCGGCACCGTGAGGTTGCCAACCATCGGAGACCCATAGAGAGGCACTGGGCGTAGAAATCACAACTTTCGAGGGGGGGGGGGGGGGAGGAGGAGGAGGAGGAGGAGGAGG
This sequence comes from Myoxocephalus aenaeus, assembly GCA_038501785.1. Classification (NCBI taxonomy): domain Eukaryota; kingdom Metazoa; phylum Chordata; class Actinopteri; order Perciformes; family Cottidae; genus Myoxocephalus; species Myoxocephalus aenaeus. The sequence goes on from JBAMJR010000138.1 coordinate 88,778, forward strand.
AATAGGAATAAAGGGCGGGGTGCAAAACGGCAATTGAGGGAAGTGAGTGATATCTTTCATTTCAGGAAGCAAGGCTGGGATCATTTATTGATCTGGACATTTCATTAAGTGTCAGCTCAAAAGTGTCACATTCGGTCTCCCTGTCATGACCCCGAGGCCCCTGCGAGTCGCCAACCATCGCCTTCCTGGTACTGTCTCCGCCTCCTACAGCGTTTCCCCTCGTTGTCTCCAGTTTGCTTTAACGCACTTTCTTACTCCATCATCAGAACTCTCAACGCAAATAGGGTACAGGCTGCAAATGCAAAGTGCACGAATGGAACCGAAACACGTGTGTGTGTGTGTGTGTGTGTGTGTGTGTGTGTGTGTGTGTGTGTGTGTGTGTGTGTGTGTGTGTGTGTGTGTGTGTGTAAATATATATGAAATATACTACTGCGGTTAAAGCTGAATTTATATTTATTTACGATAAACTGACTTTTACCCCTTAGCTGAATGGAAGTCATTTGGAATTCAGCTGGGCTCGATGCCAGACTGATAAATGGTCTTTATTTCACCTCCACCTATGCTTAGAATTTTATATATAGAATATCTATACGGCAAAAGGCATTATTCATTCATGCTTATCATTTATGTTAATAAACAGTCTAAAGAGTCTAAACCTGTATTTTTATTTCCATATTTCTAAAGACAAAATTTTAATTATTCATTTAGTTTAAGTGATTAGGAACCATTCAATTGGAATTTGTTCGGCAGTCACGGGAGGGGATATACAGCTTTTGTGTTGTGTTAATTACAGCTCAGTGGAAGGATTCAGAAGAAGAAAGAAATGGCTGGAATCCCCTGGGAGGGCTCGCGTTGCAAAAAATATAGTTTTCAAGCATAATCTCTCATTGCTTATGCTCTGGAGCAGCGAAACCAAAAGCAGTGTCGGAATTTAGATTCTGTTACCGTCCTGTTTTTTATTTTTTGTGTGTGTAAAACATAAAAAAAAAAAAGCATGCTTTAATTTGCTTTAAGGATTAATGGCACTTCCTGGATGTCTGCATCACGCTGATGAGCTCAAGCAGACTATTTGATAGTGATGTCATGCTCTTACCAAAGCTTTGATATAATGCGTGTTACTCTGTTACTAATCAACATATTAGTTACGACAGCTTGTCCTCTTTGTCAGGGCCGCTCGTCTGTTTGGTGTGGATATGAGGCCACGTTTTATCTAACTTTATTTGCTGTTCTGTTAATTATATCAACACATTTAGTATGCTTTTAATTATACATATATCTAATTGAGAGGTGGAGGAAGCAGTCTTTTATCATAGTACAAAAACGGACAATAGTACTTTTCATGATGTGATTTTGTGTGCGTTCTTTTTCTTCAACTATATTCTGATTCTAGATTCTGACTCGTGAAATAACAACAATCCCAGTCGGTCGTCGGGTAAAAAAAAAAAATCATAAAAAGGCGGCGTGAGTTTGTTTGTTTTTAAGGTGGCGGTAACTCCTCACCCCAAGCTCCTCCCCATCAGTCGCAGGTGATGAGAGCACGGTGGATCGATACTTCATTAATGTTACAAGATTGAGGCCCCAACTCCAGTCGATTCCAATGAACCCGGACGGCAAGACGAGTTGGAATGCCGGCCAGATACTCCTCTGACCGTGCACACGCCGAGTTTTATACACCGCATGTGTGCAGAAATGCCCATCGGTTACAGGGCCAACTGATCAGCACTTCTTCAATCGCTCTAAAAATGTAAATTAGTTTAAGATCAGGGTCGCCTCAGCGTTTTGCATGCTGTACATCTCTGAGCTTGATGGGATGGTAATTGCTTCTGTGTACCTGCATGGGGGGGGGGGGGGTCTTTAGCAAGACACACGCTTTACGTGACTGCAGGTCATTCATTTAAACGGCTACAGTCGAATATATACATCAGTGCCAATAATAGTTGTGATCCACCTTCACCCAGCTCAAACAACATTAAACCTTATTCAGTATGCGTTTGTATATTACCAGAAAAACCTTCTCATATCTCTGGTGCTGTTCCCACCCCCTTTTTTCTTTCCCTCACTTAAATTTGAAAGTCTAATATTTTTTTATTTGAGCTCTTGTTGCAAGTCTTCCTTTACTTCAGTGGTTCTCAAACTGTGGGGCACGACCCTCTAGTGGGACGCGGGGGGAGATGCAGATTCTTAATAACAAAAAAGATATAATAATCCTTTATTAATCCCACAGTGGGGAATTTATTCTCTGCATTGTATGTGTCTAGCTCAAGGACACTTCGACATGCAAACTATGGAGGATCGAACCGGCTACCTTGTGATTTCAGGACGAACACTCTGACCATGAACATAACTTTACAAAGTACACGGACATAAAACGTCATTAATAAAATACATGGCGAAATGTCTGTACTTTCATGGAAATGTTTACGTTACGCTGTTAACAGGTTACGCCTGCGCACAGTGGCGGCTGGTGGATTATTTTTTTTTGGGTGGGGCCAGCCAATCAATTTCAGCAAACATCCTAGTATGATTCAATGCAAAAAAGGTATACAAAACACATTACTACTTTGCAGTTGAATATTTAAACATTTATTCCAACACTGACATAATAAGGACATTATTCATACAATTCATTATTTATTTATTTTTTTGCGCACGCGCACACACTAATAGAACAAGTTTATATTTTAAGATGCCCCATATGAACCTTGTTTGTTGGGGAAACACAATCAGTGTGGTGAGGAAACCTGCATTTTTTTTTTTTTAGACAGATTATTTGTAAAGAAATTTTGCTCTTCTGTCCTTCTGAGTGGCAAACCTCTCAATGGCCTTCTTATTGAAGTCAGGCATGTCCCTGACAAGTTTCTTCTCCATGGAGAGCCTAGCCAGAGCATTAAGGCCATCCTGTGTCATGGTGTTTCTCAGGAAGGTCTTGATCCTCTTCAAAGTACAGAAACACCTCTGGATTCAGCTGTTGTCACGGTGATGAGGATCCTGAGAAGACTGACAGTCTCTGTGAAGAGGAGAACCGCTCCTTGGCTTCATCAGGATGGCATCACATACCTGTAAAAGATAAATCAACTTACATTATCAATAAAGCTATTTTGATGAAAGTGATTCTGATTGAACACTTACGTCCAAGTCAAGTATTTCTACAATACAATGTATGTAAAATCTTACAAATAACTTTAGATGATGGGAAATTATAACTACATCATCAAATTGTATCAGACGGTCAGTTACCAGCGTGTCCTCCCTTTCAGAAAACAGTCGACTATGTTATTGAATAGTTGCCAACTTGCCATCTTCAAAAACAACTAGGCCTCTTCTAGACATTGACTTGGTGGACACCAGAATAAGCATGTTATTAACTACCTGCATTTTTATAAAAATCTGATTTTTTCCCTTTTACAATATTTAAACAAATATCATTGTGATGTTTTCTATCATTCATTCACTTTGATGACTAGGCCCATGTAAGCTTTTACAGACTGTTGGACGTGAGCAACTTATCACTCCCTCCAAGAAATACACGACCCCTTGGTTCTTCTGTTACTGATGGATTTATTCTTCATCATTTTAAATCATTAACATAAACAACATACCTCGCTGCTGCACACAACTGAGAGGGAGATGGTCCACTTGGATAACAATATACTTCGACAAATCACAACACTTTGTTGCCACTTTAGCTTATATATTTTAAACTAGCTTTTAGCGGAGTAAAAACTTCTACCGCCGCACATGTTTTCAGGAGCTTGTCACAACTAAAAGTGTCCCAACACAAACATAGGACGTAAAGATGGTTCCTATCACGTGTATATACGACCCTGGGTCAGGAAAGCAGGCTCCACAATAACAACAACAACAACAACCCACCTCACTCGCTCTGCCGATCACAGGTAGCTCATAGGTAGACAAGCTACAAGCTACACAGCCCATGAGACATTCACTGACCTCCTGAACCCAGTAACTACAATAAACAGTAATCTTATCTAGAACAACTTCTTCCTGTAAACACAATAACACTTTAAACATAACAGGTTAACATTACATGTCACTCAGTCCGTTACAGTATAGTTATTTACCTGGTTTTGTTAATGCTGTCTGTGAACCTCTGGACAAGTCCTTTAATGAAGCAGGGTCGATGTTCCTCTTCTGCAGCTGGTTGAATAGCATGTCCACATTTGGGATGATGTTGTTCCGTCTGTAACTAAACAACCGTTTTCTCTTTGTGTAGCAGTGCTAGCGTGCTAACGGTAGCCCTGGCCTCTCCCTCCCCGTCGCCGCTGCTTAGTTCCGGAGGGCAATGCCAGGAATAAAGCTGCACTGTGGCTCCCCTCATTACAGCAGCCCGTCATAAGCGCTGGAGCGATGGTGTCCGCGGCGTTCTGGATAGTGATGTACTGTTAGCGCCGATGTAGCTTAACATGAGCATCAGCTGGAAATATCCGTTGACTCTTCTCGTCCACTTGGCGATACAAATCAGCTTTCTTTACTTCCTCCAGAATGTAATCCCTTATAACCGACAGCAGCATGCAGTCCAAGTATTTGAGGAGAGATTTGATCTAGTTAGGCTTGAGTCTTAGGGCTCCGTTGCCATGACGTTAAAATGGCGCTGAGAGAGACGTGCACGAGAATACAAGCGAAGAGAACGAGAACACGCGAGATGAGAACGAGACTAGCTGTGAGCGCACCCGGGGCCTGGCCCCGCAGAAGTCCTTTTTAGGGCGCGGATTGGATAAATGATATGTCCATCATTTATATCTTTAGTCAGTGATTGGCTAAACTGCGTATTAGACCCGACTTTCTTGGGCCAAATGCTTCGGGGCCCCGGCATGTGCACGAGCATTAGAGACCAGTAGAGAAGTGCATGAGGAGCTCAGAGCAGAGAGGACGAGCAGGAAAAGCAGATATTTAGCACAGATATCCTATTTTACAAATATTACTGGGTACATTCCATAGCTCAAACACATAAATATTGACAATTAGTATAAGTTATTAATATTTTTATAATTTTTTTATAATTTTTTTCTTCTCTGGCTCAAGGTGGGTGGGGCCAGGCCCCGCGGCCCTCTATTGGCCGGCCGCCACTGCCTGCGCATGCGTTTTGCTAAAAGCCTACAGATCTCCGTGAGGTCTTTTCTGCTGTTGCGTCTCTCAAAAACAGAATACAGATCTAAACTCAACATTGAGCATGAATTGAGAGGCCGTATTAAATCTACAACCCCGTTTTAAAAACATTTGTAGAGGAAAGCAGCTCACTGCAGCCACTAATACTGATACAACGTGATGGCTCACACATCTGCACTCATTTTGTTTTTCACAGGTTGAATGTTATTGTTATTGTCTTGAAAATATATGCAGTGCAAAACAGGTTATTTGCAGCCACAATAGGTATTTTTTTTTGCACAGATATAACTTTATTTGCGTTGTTCTAACAAAGTGAGGCAGATGGAGGCGTCACAAAACGTTTTGTTGGGGCCCGAACATTTTTCTTCCTCCAAAGTGGGGCGTGACAGACAGACAGACAGTATCTGTCCAGGTTCGGAGAGGTCTGTGTGAATTTGGACTGGTATTGATAGACATCGGCTGACTCCAGACCAGCGCCACTGAAAAATGTTGCTACAAAAAAAATAGTACTGACAGATCAGTTATTGGCGGTCGGACTCAAAAGACTCCTCGGTTGTCATGAAATGCAGCTCATTAACCGGTAAAGATACGTCCTCTCCTTTTCCTTCAAAATAAAATAACGGCGTTTTTCTTTGTGTGCAATTTTTCTTTTTCTTTTTTTTTTTATAGCTGACAGGAAATGTGGTAAACATTCGGCCACCAAGGAACCCCATCGGTGGTCCGTTAAAAAAATTATAAAAATTACCTAATAACGCTGTCTGAACTTTGAAGGTGGGTTTTATGAGCCTGAATCAGATGGGTGGAGTTAGCAGTCACGGTTGCATTTTGAACTTCCTGGTATACGTGCTCACCAGTCGATGGCGCCTAATTACAGCATGTGTCATGGTTTTAGCATTCCTCACATCATTGAGAGTGATAAACTACATATATATGGAACATTGGTTGGGCTCATCATTTCAGACCTACAACTCAAAACGATGCACTAAATGTTTAGGCTTTATTCATTCTGTTTTTACAATGTGTTTTTATGTGTCGCTCCTAAAGTCTGCAGTGCACAAACTGCTGCATCACCGCCTCAGCCAAATGCTCATTTTGAAATGTGGGCCGCCGCTGAGGAAATGGAGTCTGGACACAGATCAGATTTACAATTTGTAAATGGACGGTGTTTTTGCCAATAGATGTGGGAGCGGGCTGCGATGAGATGATTGCATGAAGTGTAGAGTGTCTGTGTGGTTTGCAAGTTTGTTTGTCTTCCTTTTTAGATTATATATATTTTTTTCTATATGCTTTGGCGCTTGTTCTTTTTACTGGTCCCGAACCAAGAACCCTCCCAGATACAGCGACTAAACCAATGAGATGTCTTCTCTTTAGAGGTGCTTGTGGGTCAGGGCTAGGCTAGATGTTTCCCCCTGCTCTCAGTCTTTGTGCTAAGCTAACCAAACATCTGCTGGCTGTAGCTTCTTATTTACTGCAAAAAAAACAACAACACACAGAACTGAATTGCAACAGTAGCCGATTGGAGAGATTGGCTACAATAGGTTGAGCGTGTACAGTTAGTGTGAGTTAGCATTGATGTGTGGCATTGAACCCACAGACGTATCATACCAATCTATCTGAGATGGACACACATGCCTTTATGGCCTTGTGCGTCTTGGGAGCAAATGAAAGTAATAAATAGCCAACGCCATAACGCTATTAGCTTGGAGTGCTCCCACGCTTCCTTGAAAGGCCCTCCTGTAAACTGTAGATCGATATGAATCTGGGTTATTCTAGAGACTCTGGGAGGAAAAAAACGTCAGCATTTAACACCCTATAAATGTTCTCTAAAATCAGTTTTGTATTCTAATTTTATTCTACAAGATTCATTGCCTTCCTTTTTTGTCTTCTCCCCAACAGTGTGGGACATTCTCACGGCTAGGAATACCATTTAAATAAAGAAATCAGTGAATCAAAGGCACTGATTTATTTAATAAGTCCACCCAAAGGCATCGCCAAAGAGTGCAGTTGAATTGTCCGTCAGTGTCACTGGACTGATTAATTAAATACTTTATGTGTGTGTGTGTGTGTGTGTGCGCGCATGTTTGATGTCCGCGATAAATATTTCCACCACTTCTCGACTCACGTTTTCGGTACTTTTAATTATTACAAAGTGCTCTGGTCCTCTTCTCTCTCTCTCCCCCGTCAGCATAACTTCCCTCTGTGGTTGCTGTTCATGCTGTTTCATGCATTATTTAGGAGCCGACCGTGACGAGTCATTCACTGCCATTCGGTTTCACCTTTTCCTCCCGCAGGAGCACGCCTCACAGCCGACCCCACAAGACCTCTTTCGCTGCCTCGTGGAGCGTTTGTTTGTGCGTAGAAGGACTGCGGGAAGCCACTATGCTTCATTATTATTGTTTTCTTTTCAGGATAAACTGCGTGGAAGTTTTCCTTCTTGGCTGTGTTTTTATAAATAAAAAAAAAAGAAATAAAAAAACTTTGAGCATAAATGCAATGTTCTAATACTTCATAATAGAACATTTTCGATTGAAACTTAACGACTAGATGAAAGTCTAATCACTAATAAGCATTATCGATAGGATGGCAGCGTTCAGAATCTGGCCGGTTAGCAGAGGCTGATATGCCCATTAGTGTCATAACGTACGTAGCTTGGAAAATGAGAGCAGCGCATTCAGTAAGTCCTCTTTTGAAATGTCAACTAATCTAACGATTACTTGTTTTGATCTATCGATTTAAATAAATAATTCTCAAGAGTATTCTGGAAATTTACAAATTAATATAATAATGAATTTGGCTCTAACTTGGATTGATATCATTACTCTAGTAATATGCAGTAAAGATAATCAAATGTACTTTAGCATCAGTCTGGGCCAAGGGAAATAACTGAAGCGATCTAAAGACTATTTTCTCACTCATACATGGCCGTAAAAAGTAAACAGAAAATATATTAAGCGGCCGAATAACCACGTTGGATAATGCACGGTGCAGCCCAACGTTATGGTCCCATAACGGCATCGGTGTGCAGCCATTTCCAACTTGCAGAGAGATATTCCACACTTTTCTTTCTTTCTTTTTAGCTGCAGCTTGTTCTGCATGTTTTGCAAGCACGTATTTCTGTAGCCGATGAGATTTCTTGTCAGAGATTGCTTCTACATTTCTTTGTGGGGAAAGTTTTGCAGATACAGATCATACAATGGAGACCTTTTTATGCAGGATAGTCTTGTACAGTGTGATCTCTATTGAATATCATAATGCAGTCCTCCTGTCCATTGAGAACCAGCCGGACATGTTACTGATTCTGCACAACATTTTACTTTTGCAGTTTAAACTCGTTCCAATGGCATAACTATGATGGTGTGGATTTTAATGAGTTCATTGTGATCATCTAGTGTCCACATCCTCATCGGGGGCACACACACACACACACACACACACACACACACCCTTTTAAGTCATCCCTCGTTTTATGAAGGGATTACAGTTTTTATCCCGCTGGTGCTCCGAATTATGCTGTTTGATGTGATTCAACAGATGGTTTAAAACTGTAAAGGCCTTATTGGCACCCCAACAAGTTTCTTTGGGGTCGGGGAGTGCTCACGGGTGGGCAGGTCACGATGACGACACTCATTGTCGGGTTTGGAAACCAACTTGTGCCGGTACCTGTGTGCATTTGCTCTTTCATACCCTTTCCTTTGTCTGCTCTGCTCTCCTCTCTGACTTTGATGCCACAGTCTGTATCTTTGCGTATATGAAGGCAAATGCCTGGAAGTTTCACTGCATTTAGCATTCTTGCTTTGCTCGCTGTGACACTTTTACTGCACTCTCAGAGAGCAGGCTCTTGTTAGATCCTCATCCTCTTAAAACCCTGCGTGCCATCTGTTGTCATTAGTGTCCAACATCCATGATGCAGCAGGGCTGCTGTCTCTGCTTTCCTCTTTCTTGCAGTCTTTGCCTGTTACTCTTTTGAGGAAAGGCCAAATGTCTAGATTTAACAATCAAATTGCATTATGCACCGAGATACTACAGGAGCAAATTCTGTCACGATCCTCCATTTGCACAATGCTGTTTGACTTTCAATCTTAAGGTCACAATTGCACTTAAAAATGTTTCAACCTTTTGTCTGATCTGTTCATTGAAGTACGCAAACAATTTGTCTGTCAGTGGCCTCTCCACTAAAGGGCTCCGATCAGGATTTTTTTTTGCGCAGATCTAATCACGAGATTGGCGGCCGGTCAACAAGGGATTCTGCTCTTTATATAGTGTGTGTGTCTCTCACTCTTTTTAGGCAAGACTGACAATAATAACGTTATTTAAAAAACCTTAATCCCAAACAGCAGTGATATTAGGCTTGAGTAAAACAAATAAATATATAAAAAATAGACCTGACAGATGTTGAAACTATCGCTGCAGATCTCAAGTCAGCCATAGGGCTGTTCAGACGGGATGAGCCGCTGTGAGCTCCGCCTGGCTTTTGTGTGTGTGTGTGTGTGTGTGTGTGTGTGTGTGTGTGTGTGTGTGCGTGCGCGTGTCCAGCTGTTTTGCTCGTTAGATGGCAGGCAAAAAATCAGGCAAATTAATATTGAAAATATTTCAATTCTGAATCTGCCAGAGACGTTGCCATTATCTATCTCTGTCACAATTTGGTCACAATTGAGCTCATTGACCAAACACGATCCGGCCATACACTCTGTTTTCCACCTCGTTATTGTATGACTTTTTAAGGTTGACAATGATTTGAATGTTAATAGGAAGTGTGAATATGCAACGTTTGCGAATGCTTGTCTTGTGCTTGATTCAATAGCGTTCCTCTCTCTCTCCCTCTCAGATCATATAAAGCGTAAGAATCGCCGGCGGCCATCCTGGGGGCGGGGCATCATCCGCAAGAAGAGGATCTACAGGAAAGAGACGGAAGAGGAGGAAGATGAAGAGGAGGAGGGGGAGCCCGAGGCCGAGGTCGTGGGGCCCAGTGACTCGTGTCTGACGCAGGACGAGGAATCGTCTTGCGACACCATGGGTCCCCAGCCCAATGGCCACCATCCCCACGGCCCCTCCACAGAGGAGGAGAGCTCCAACGAGCCTCCTGTTGCGGCGCCTGCCGAACCCCCCAATGCCAGTGAGGGCCCGGCAGAGCCGACATCTAAGAAGGAGGAGGAGCCCAAAGCCGAAGATGCAGAGCCTGAAAGCACAGAGGAGCATGGTGAGCGGCTTTGCCTCGGCGGTGGTTCCAAGCAGGCGGACTTCCAGCCTCCGATCGAAACGTCCAAATCGTCGTGCGCTGAGGTCCAGCCTCCGCACATGGCGGAGGGTCTCTTGGTATCGCGAGCGGACTGCGTGAATGGAAACGCGTCGATGGACAGCCTGGACTCTCAGAGCATCACGATGGCCGGCGAGGCCGAGAAGAGGAGTCCTCCGAGTGTGACGGAGGGCTCCGACGAGCCAGAACGGGAAGAGCACAAATACAAAGAGGAGAGCCATCCAACTCAGGAGCACCCACCCCGGGATGGGGGCGCAGTAACAGAGAACGCAGAGGAGGAGCCGGATCCAGAAGGTACGAAGCTAGACCGAGAGTCTGCTGCGATCCAGCTTCAAAAGCACGACTGGTTAATTCAAACAAATAGCTTTTTTTTCCCCTTCCTCTTTATTTCAAGTATGTTTTTGTATGTCATCAAATGTGCAGTACACAACATCTTAACCTAGTTGGCTCGGTGCTGGATGTGTCGTGTATTTAAGTTTTGCTGTTAGCGAGTTTTGGGTCACAGGTGACATTGCAGAGCCCATCTGTCACTTTTGCAAAAATCTGGAGAAGCTATGAATCACCTAGACGGGTAGTTTTTAATTAAATTTGTTTTCCAAAAGTTGATGCGCCATCTGCAGGGAGTTATTAAGTGAGACGAGAAAAAGTGCAAGTTCTCAGATACTTGTTTTGGTCTCTTCATTTTAGTTGCTAATCAGTTGATCTTCACAGAAGATATACAATTAAGCGACTTAACACAAATCTGTACATTTTCTACATCCAGTAACCACCTAATTACGCAGATAAATTACTTTTTTTAAATTATGAACCAGTGCCTCTGATTTGCACTTCGTATAGCTCTTAAAATGGAGAACGGACATGAATAATGCAACACAAGTCATACAGAATATAAAAACGCTATCCCCTGGCTTAGCAGATAGTATATTTCAATGGAGGAACTCCAGGACCTTGAAATTATGTGTGCCTTTGTCGAAACACGTTGCCTTCTGATATGTATCCTGAAATGTAAAAAAAGAAGATTCACAATGATGGCTAACTTTGCCAATTTATGATTTATTTTTTCCGCTTTGCCTTTATGCCCTTTCTGTTGCGTCCTATTTGAGTCAGACATGGAGCCAATAGGTTTATGAGTTTGATTACGGGCCTGTGGTTTGGCTCCGGACGAGCAGAAGCCAGCTGGAGGGCCGAGGTAATGGCTCTCTTAGAGTACGGAGGAGCCATCAGCAGACTGCACGATGGGCCAACAGAATACAAACAAAACGGCGGCTCCTCAAACAGCAGACGACTCCGGCTGCACCGCCCACCCTATCACAAGCCGAGCCAGGGCCTTTTGTTTCCATCAAAGCGTTTTTTCTTCAGTGCTTATTTATAAATGGACAGGAAGGAGGCCAGATGTGAAGCACTGTGCCCTCAGTAGCTGCAGGCAGCTTAAAATAGACCTTTCTCAAGTATTGCAATCGTTTCAGATTTAGCTTACCCGTTCACTTGAGGTTGATTTTATATATAATTTAAAAAAAAAGTCCTAGCACAATATTGATTCTTTAAAACCTCATTATTGTCCCTTCTTTCATCAATAACGCATTTGTCTTGTATTGGCGGCTCCACAGCCGAGACGAGCCAGTTGAGCCTGTCGGATCCGTCGAAGGGATCCGCTGAGAAGACGGAGGAAGAGCCACAACCAGTCCCTCCCCAGCCCCCCCTAGTGGTGGACCACCAGCGACTTTCGGTAAATATATTGCCGTAAATCTTTTTTTTTTGTGTGTGTATCGGCACACAAAGTTCTCTGTACTGAAGACTGCTGTGGTTCGGCATGATCTCCGTACAGTACAGGAACTAAAGACATTACGGTAGATTTTAATTTCACTGCTTTGGGGTCAAGGTCCTGGTATTGTGCAAACTGTCATGGCTCACTGGGACAATAGAACTGAGCCGTTATTTGTGTGTGCATTTCCTTCTCGGGCAGGTAAATTTAAGAATTATTTATCTGATTTGTACAGTGTGCCCTCAAAGTTATATATGGAAAAAAGGTCATCTATTAAAATAGGATTTCTTACATTGTAAAAAGAGTCCTTGAGAACATTTCTCAAGGATGCCAAATTTAGTAATTCAGGTATTGATGTCCCTTTGTTGTGTTTTACATGTTTTGCTTTGTATTATTATTTATTTAAAATGACACTTGTCGCAGGGGCACCACGTCCCCTGATTGGTTAGAAGAACCCTCCGTGCCACGCTGGTGCTAAAACGCTATCTTACCTCTTGCGACCCACCGAGATTTCAGCTTTTCAGCGCATGCCTCATCTCCATCTTGCTCGATTCTACACGCTCATCATTCTAATTCAGACCATGAAGGATGCAACAGCTGGGGTGATTTGGCGTTGTGCGCCGACTGCGGATCGGAGATTTAACCGCAACTGTGATCTGTATCAAAGCAATGATCTGCTGACGGAGAGATGAACACTCTTAAGGGGGCAGCGAAATGTCCACGGCCGTTTATTATGATCGCCATCACCTCGTGTAATTAGTTTCGATTCCCCAAAAAACTAAAAGCAATACAGACAATCCAGAAGTCACAGTGTAGTTAATATAGTCGCTTATTATTCATTATATGTAAACCGAAGGCCGAAAAGAGAAGGTAGATGTTTTTCAGCAAAAAACAAAACACGTCCCGCCAGTAAATAAGATGTGGAAATAGAGACTTATTGGTTTCAACAGAGCCAGCTGTGGCAAACTGTCACTTTTTTTTTTTTTTTGCAACTGACTAATTAGACTGTGATTGTGGGAAAAGAGGAGCTATAATCTAAAAAATGATACCAATATGCTCGTCTCATTTAAGTTCACACAGGCGCTTGTTTTAAATGTTGCTGCCGCATGTGGGTGAAGGGTTCTGGTGGAGTGCTTTTCTCCTCCCTGCTGCAAAAAAAAGGGAACAGCTGTACTTGTGTCCTCGCTTCTCGCTTCCTATAGACTTCATATGGACGGTTACATAGCTCTTTGTGCCCGAAAGCAGCAGGATGAATGTGCTTTTGGGGTTGGAGTAAAATGGCCCTGGCGATCCGCTCCCTTTGAAGGCGAACCCGTTACACGTTATCTGCAGCGAGCCAGCAGAGGTAGCCAGACCCGTCAGCACATTGTCTTCTGGCATGGCGCTCGTCTCGGAAACCTTCTGCACTTAATTCGGGACCCTTTTGTCCGGCGTGCGTCCTATAGCTTCCGAACATAGAAAAAGTTAAATTAGATTTGAAAACTTGAGTTTTGTGTGTGTGTGTGTGTGTGTGTGTGTGTGTGTGTGTGTGTGTGTGTGTGTGTGTGTGTGTGTGTGTGTGTGTGTGTGTGTGTGTGTGTGTGTGTGTGTGTGTGTGTGTGTGTGTTAAACGGAGGAAGCGCATACATTGAACGACTTTTTGTGGAATGGGACTTGAGGTGTGGAGAATTGGGTGTGGGGGGAGGGGGCTCAATCATGGATGACCAGCTTTAAACTTCCTCCAGATCCATAGGACGCTGTCAAACTGCCCTTCTCAGATGGATAACTTCTGAGGCTTATCCCTCCCTTCCTTTCACCCGCCGGTCGCGCCACTGTCTCGCTCCTTTTCATCTTCTCAAACATCACTTTTGTATCCCCCGCCAAATGGCCACCACGGAGGGAGCCCCAATTACGGCGGCAGCCGGCCATTTTCTCCACATCCTTCTCAATCAGCAGGTGCTGGCCATTTCCTGCGACATTCGAGGGGGAAACAAGGTTATGACTCAAACATGAGCTTCCTGCGCCGCCTCACTAGAGCCGGCAACTTGTCCCGGAATGTGTGCGCGTAACGGAGAGCATATGAAGCAGCTTCTTTTTTCTTTCCCCCGTGCACAGTCACGCTAGGGTCCCACCTAATACCCCAAGTGTAAATTGGGAGCTCGGCTCAGTGGGCTCCGCTGACAGCACTTCTCACTGATCGGGGTGGTGGTGTTTCTTGGCTTTTGTGCGCTCTGTGTAGTGTAATTCATGTAAAAGAAGTGTTCTTCTGACATGCGCTTACTTCCTCCCTCTGTGCTCCGAAGTGACATCCAGCTATCGAGCCTGTTATCTAGTGGCTTTTACCCATGTGCCATGATGATGATGATGATGATGATGATGGGGGGGGGGGGGATGGATGGTCTACGTGTTTTGTCTTGCCGAACTGGACTTGCATCTTGCATCAACTGATTGACAGGCTTTTTTTTTTTTTGTTGGCCTGATCTCAGTGATCCAACTTGGCTGCCCCTGTGAATAGCCACACACGGCACTAATCTGGAGGTTTGTTTGTTAGTAGGGGGAGGGTATCTTAAAGAAACAGATTGTGAAAAGAGGGGACTGTGAATAATTGCTTTTTCATCCCCGGCTTACGGAACAAATTGAATATCCGGTGCGCGGGATGAAAGTCACCATTTAAGCAGATATTTGCTGGCAGGGCCGGGACTGGCGCGCTGCCCGATATGCGTTTGGGCCCCGCAGTGAGTGTTGCGCCGCTCCTCCTTCAGTCGCATTCATTGATTGCAGAGGGCTGATTATTTCTGACTTTACTTGATGGAAGAGGCTCTGAAATCTCCCCGGGAATTGAACACCATCAGAGTGTTATGGGTTTGTTCACAGACCCTCCGCTCGAAGCCTGCAGGACAGAGATTATTATTATTATTAGTAGTAGTATTTCAGTATCCGCGTTCCCGCCTTTCAACGCCGCGTTATTTGCTCTGATTAATTTAGTAAAATCAAGTTCTGTTATTGCCATTTTTTTTCTTCTCTCTTGCTGAAATGGTGCTCGGCGCTGTTGGGATCAAAATAAAATCCTCGGCATGAATAAATAGGTCCGGAGGCTCGCTTCTCTCTAACTACTCAAACGTCTCATTGTCAGCTGTTTTTCTTTCATCAATAATCAGACACTTGGTCCACAGATGGGGTGGACTGGAAGAAGTAGCGCTGATGATTGCAAATGAGAATTCAGTAACAGGGAATCCAATCTGGCCCATAGATTCGTACCGAGAAGAACACAAGGATTACGGTCCGCTCTGCTGTTTTTTCTTCAGCAGCTGCCTAGAAAGAGCTAGTGTTTCTAGTTGCTGGCACAGTATGGCGTCTTTTGGCTCTGACGAGTAGCTATTACAGTGTCAGTATTTCCTGTTCCAGAGACGCCTGTCAACGGAAATGGCCCCATTTCAGTTTGTCATTTTATTTTATACTAATAACAGCAGGGAAGGTCCCCCCCCCCCCCCCCATCTCTGGCAAAGTAGCCATGTCACATCTGTCTGTCTGTTCAAAAGAGAGCGGTTTAATAGCGGTGCTGGACCGGCATTTGATTGTCAATAAAAATAGATGCCGTTTGAAGTGGTTCTTTTTATTTTCATTCATTCCCACTGATGGCTTTGACAATGTGGCTGTCTGCATGTAATTGCGCTACCAAAAGCTGTGCCTCCTAGCCGTGCGTGTGAGGGCCAGGCGTGTCAACATAAACATAAACATACCAGTGTGCTCTTCCTGTTCTGCAGCTCGTTGCTCTCCCTCCTGCCAAGCCTTTCGCTATGCCCTCTTGCCGTTCTCCCATCTGATGCATCCCACTCAAGCCCCGGCTTATATAAAACCGGTTCAGCTCGGTCACAGACAAACTAAAGGGTTCCATTGTGTGGGATTGTGTACTCACACAGTACAATGAAGAGGATTTCTTCTGCTTTATTTCCTCTTAAAAAAGAATGAAATGGATCCAACTACATGCAAAAGAACATATTAACTATGAAATGTGACATTTGATCTTTCTGATGGCTAACATTAGCATCGGTAGCCTCTTGGATGAAACTAGTTGTTCAGATCTGCCGCTGTGTAATCTTAACACTAGGTTTAATTTATTTTCTTTTTTACTGGAAGAAAAGAAAATCTCCATCTAGCATTTGGGTTGATGGAAAGGTTGTGTAGCTGCTGGAGGGAATACTATTAGAACGCCGTTACATTGTTGGTTCATAGCGCTCTAATGGCATGTTCCCACCAAAAGAGTTGCGAATTTTCGCAACGCTTTTTTCGCCTGAGTTTATGTGGTTAATTAGTTTTTCATTTTTTCGCAACCATTTGCTGGGGAAAGGGGGCGGGGCTTATCTCTGTCTGTGAAAACATTTACTATTTCCGCTATTCATCATTGAAATAACCACTAGTTCTGCTTTATACTTGTTGAGAAAGTCCCACAAACGTCGGAACATCAAACGCCCCCGTGTCTATGTTCATAATATTATCCGTAGTCACACACAGCTCCGACTCCTCCAGGACGAGTGTCTGAATGAAGCCGCTTCCAGCGCTCCTTCAGCGGACCAGCAATTCAGTAACGGCAGGACGGCGGTGATGCCGGGCGGAGCTTCTCAACGCCGATTGGCTTTCGCAACTCCGCGTCGGGAGAATTATTCACTGGAGTTGAAATATTTCAACGCCAGCAAAAAGGCGGAAAAGCGGAAAAGAGAATATTCGCAACGCCACTTCGCCTCTATCGCTCCGCCCGGCGAAAAATCCACTTTTCCACAACCATTCGCGTCTGTGCATTGACTTAAAATGTAATCTAGTTGCGCGAATATTTTGCAACTTTTTTGGTGTGAACACGGCATAAGTCAGGGTGAAGTATTGGAACTATTATCTAACAAACATTACTCTCTGGCCAGTTGGTGTCTTATGTTTGCTTTCAATTACCAACGAAACCACATAATTGATAATGAATATAAAAGGAGGCTAACAGGTTTCAGCAACATCATCCCCTGTACTGTAGAGATGTAACCCTCGAAAAAAATCATGTTTTTTTTTTTTTTTAACAGGATCTGGTTATAGCCGACGGTTTAACATTTTTAAGAAACATATCACTATTTTAAGCTTAGACGTGGTTGTTTTTCTCATCACTCACTGTTGATCAAGGGCCGTCGGATATTTGTATTAATTGGATAACTTTGATAACCGCTGTAATTTTGGCAACCTCTTTAATTAAAGAAAACATGTGCTGTTAAACAGCTGATGAAGGCGTAGGTGGGAATACCACGACCCGCCACTGACACACACACACACACACACACACACACACACACACACACACACACACACACACACACACACACACACACACACACACACACACACACACACACACACACACACACACACACATATACAGTGGGTACGGAAAGTATTCAGATCCCTTTAAATTGTTCACTCTTTGTTTCATTGCAGCCATTTGCTAAAATCAAAAAAGTTCATTTTATTTCTCATTAATGTACACTCAGCACCCCATGTTGACAGAAAAAAACCAGAAATGTAGAATTCTTTTGCAAATTTATTAAAAAAAGAAAAACTGAAATATCACATGGTCATAAGTATTCAGACCCTTTGCTCAGTATTGAGTAGAAGCACCCTTTTGAGCTAGTACAGCCATGAGTCTTCTTGGGAATGATGCAACAAGTTTTTCACACCTGGATTTGGGGATCCTCTGCCATTCTTCCTTGCAGATCCTCTCTAGTTCAGTCAGGTTGGATGGTGAACGTTGGTGGACAGCCATTTCCAGGTCTCTCCAGAGATGCTCAATTGGGTTTAGGTCAGGGCTCTGGCTGGGCCAGTCAAGAATTTATTTAGAAAACTTCTAAATAAATGCAGCAATGTCTGGAGGTGTGTTTGGAGGTTATTTGTGTTTCTCCTCCTTTTTATTACCTGGTGATATGGGATCGGTTGGCGCTGTTTTATAAAATATTATATTCATTCCCGAAGCCTACTTACCAAACATCGTATTTCTCTCATACATATCTCTTTTATTGAATAGAATCTGTATTATTTATGAACTATTTTCTTCTTTCTTTCCCCCAAAACCACTGAATTGTGACCTCGTCATCTTTACGTTTCTCATTATTTCCACCGTGACCTTGAGCAGCAAATAGCTGCATTTTTAGTCTCGCTGATTTGGCCGAAAGTTGCATTATGGGCCGTGTTGGCAGAGCAGGATTTAATGTCAGTTAATCTGGTGTGGATGGATTGACACCAGAATGGTTAAGATAAACCAGGTGGTTTAGATTCTTATCTCTAAAAGAGAAACAGCTTTAAATAGTTTAAATTCATCCTAATCCCTCGTACCGCCCAACTGGGTTTGTGAGGCTGATGCCGACATCAATATTTGGGAGAATCGATAGTATATAAACTGTAAGTATATATTTCTTAAACCTACTAAAAACAAACAATCTCAACATGGGATCCTTAGTTTTTATTATTATTACTATTAGGATTTAAGATGCTGGTCGTACATTTTACAGTTTAAAGATGAACTTCCAGCTTTGCTTCCTGGTCTGTCGATGGGCAGAAAGTACATTTAAGAAGTGTTTAGATGAGCCACTTATTAAAGAGGTGACTACATTATGGTCTGGTCCGGGTTTAGTTTCCCCCCGGCACTGAATCTCAAAGCTCCACATTGATTTAACACAACTCCTTTTTATTGATCTTTGCCCTGAAGGGAACAGTTTTATTCCTCGGTTGTTTGTTTATATCTTAACTTATTTTATGTTTTTTGTCCCATCTGGTAAAATTATACGGAGTCACATTTAAAACCACAAGTAATCGCACGCTACCAATCCTGAAACAATATCAGCGGATCAGGTTTATTAATGCATTACATCATTGTCAATAAGAGGCTGCTCGGTTACCAAATAGCTGGGAATGTGTAAGTGGTAAAGCCGACAATTAAAGATGGGTTCTCAATCCCCAGCAGGTTTTTTTCTTTTTCATGCCCAGCCACAAGGGATGAGCATTTCATTTTAATGTGCTGAGACCATGGTAATATGATTTTTCGTGATCGTCCCTGACCCTTATAACACCATCTATATTACATTACCTGTGTGACCGAGTGCTCTCCGCGAGCCTCATCGTTTGCAGCTGCAACTGGAGTCTTCTTCTTTTTTTTAAAATCTTCTGCAAATCCCCGTCCTCTAGTGTCGCATCCCCTCTCCTCCCAGATTAAAGGCATTCATGGTAACAAGCCGAGCCGATTCATTTATAATGCATCCTTTTACTAGTATTGAGGGAGAAAAAAAGCAAGCAAGAAAGGAAAGGTAAAACGAGAAGAAGGGAGTGAATTGTTCTCTTGGAGGCAGATTTTTTTTTTTTAAAGCCTTAATAGAGTCCCTGGTGACTGACTGTGGGGCTTCAAATCCTCGTCTGTTCTGTTCCTCTCACTGCCTGCAAACCCTTTTCTCTCTCACTTACTACTGAGGATGGCTCCTCATATGCACACACACACACACACACACACACACACACACACACACACACACACACACACACACACACACACACACACAGACAGAGTGATCAAAGAGGAAGACCCTCTGCTGTATCACAGTAACCTCCAATCTGCATGTCTATGATTGTTTACATGTTTTTTTGTTTGATACATTTTGTGATTACATGATAGCAGCATTAGTTGTCTGTTTTTAATATGGGTGAGTGCACCATGACATTTTGACTAATTATGTTTTAAAGAGCAACTCTATACCGATGGAAACTCTTTTTTTCTGGCTGCCAGAGTATTAATGTGTGTTGCGTAACCCTCAGAATCCATGCAGGCTGATGGAGAAGGTTCTCTTCTTCGCGAGAACAAATGGCGCTTGGGCTCAAATTGGTGTCCCAGGAGCAGCATAAATAGTTTGAAAAATGTAGGAGGCGAGACCCAGTGGGGACTTTATTATCTCCCAGTGATCCTGGCCTGTTCTGCAGGGTTAGAGGAATCCGAGGGATGTCTGCACGGCCGTGCAGGGGGTAGACTGTGTGACTGGAATGGCTTCCTGGGCCGGTGTTTAAATAGCAAAGCTGCAACACAGTGTCATTAAGTGTGTCGGTGTCTCCAGTAATGTTGCACGGTATATCGATACTAAAAAGGTACCACGGTACCCGTACGTTTAAAAACGATACGATTTTGCATATTGTTAGTATTGATACTTTATTAAAATAGTGCGGATCAGAGCGCACTCACTCTCCGTCATGCTGCCTGTAGGGCTGTGCGGTATACCGGTAACACAACCTTATGTACAAACAGCTGCTGGCCAGTTGCGAGCGAGTGGTGAATAACGACGGCGGCGGTCCTTTTCGGCGTCAATAAATGAATGTGTTTATTCGGAAAAGAATACCGTGATATACCGTGAAACCGCCAGAATCTTACAAAATACCGTGATATGAATTTTTGGCCATAACGCCCAGCCCTGGCTGCCTGCATGCATTGACTGCATGGAGGCGGGGCTGCCAGCGCTCACACACGCAACAGGCAGCACTCACTGACAGAGAGTGATCACTGGGGAAACATGAGTGCAGGAGCTCGTGAAATCTGGAAATACTTTGGCTACATTGCAGACTGTGAAGGAAAGCCCACTGACACACAGAGACTCGTCTTCAAAACCTGTTTCAAAGCCACACAGACCAAGGGAGGCAACACGTCAAACATGGCAAAGCACCTTTCAGGCTCATACTTATGGAAATAACTATGTAGTCATCTGGTCAGATACGGACAATAGGCCTACATAGCCGTGTATAATCAATGCTATGATGGCACCATGTAGTTTTCATTAATATCTTGCTGTAGGCTAATATTAATATTAATGCCATTTTTTAAGTGTTCAAAAAGCTGGGAAGAAACAAGCTGTTAAAAAAGGGAACCATACAGATGTTTTATTTATTACTATTATAGATAAATATACCAGTATTGTATCATATTTGTGGTATCATATCGATTTCTGGTATCGTACTGAAAGTATAGGTATTGTGATATTTACGGCAGGTATCGTATCCAAGTCCTAATTTTGGTAGTGCTGGGCGGTATGGCAAAAAAAATCATATCACGGTATTTTTTTAAGATTCTGGCGGTTTCACGGTATTTTTTTTTTAGTAAACACATTCATTCATTGACGCCGAAAAGGACCGCCAGCCAACTGACAAGCTGTTGCGAATGGTGTACAGCTGTTTTTACGTTGGTACGTAGGAAGCTAAACATGGAGGGACTTAGGACCAAGGGAAACTCCGTCACAGGAAGAGACAGACCGGAAGGGTCTGTGTCTTCCAGCGACGGAGTTTCTGTGAAAGTGGGCGAGCTGTACCCAGCATGCAGTTCGGCGGTGTAATTTTATAAATGTACAATTATTAGTGTTACTAATTGTTTGTGTCACAAACTGTTGTGTCGTGATGTTTTACCCTGTTAAAGAGCGTTAGTTGTGGGCTATTCATTGTTAGAAACCATGACTCCATCTCAATACACGTAATACAAGTAGCTCCGACCCGCTGTGCCCTCAGCGGTGAGCTGTGAAAATTAAATGTTGCTGCCTGCTGAAGAGCAACAACTTCTTACGGCTATGCACCGGTATGACGGTATATGAAAAATTCATACCGTACGAAAATTTGAAAGGACAGCCCTAGTGACAGCCCTAGTCTCCAGCCGCATGAATCCCCTCTTGTTTACTGTCTCCGCCGTTAAGTCGTGGCTCATTTTGAAGATTATTTGTTCACCCGATATGCTGTGATCCATTAAAGTTGGGCATGATATGTCGTTGTTGCTGTTTTTTCCATTACTACTTAAAAGCAATTTAAATAGTGTAATTTTTTTCCGATTTTTTTTAATTGATCAGACGTGAGCATAAACCCGGTATAATTTAGTCGTCGTGTCGCAATGCATCCTGGGAAATAACACACTAAAGTAAACTTCGTCGGCCGTTAATCTGCTCGGTTGCCGCCGCCTCGGCTCCGTTTGTGGTCTTAAGATAGAGATGTGAGTAAAGAAAGGGATGCGAGTAAAGATAGGGGGAGATGGAACGAGGTGTTTGGGGGTGGGTAAATGGGCCATGTCAGTAGCCGTCTTTAACGCATGGGATTACTGCCCTTTTGTGTCCAGTGAGCTCACTCAATCACTGAGTCCATGTAACTAACACACACACACACACACACACACACACACACACACACACACACACACACACACACACACACACACACACACACACACACACACACACACACACACACACTCTATCTCTCTCTCTATCTCTATCGCAGCCACCCTGATCAAGCTGACAGGGGCTGGGAAGTACATCGCTGCAATGTACAGCGATGTACAAGCCAACTCAACAAGCCAACAGTGAGGAGGAGAATAACACTGAGGCGACAAAGAGAGAGGCTATAAGGGAAGGAAATGCAACGAAAATAGGAGGAGGAGGAGGAGGAGGAGGAGGAGGAGGAGGAGGAGGAGAAGCATAAAAGGAAGAGGAAAAGTGTTGGTTGAGGCAGAGGTGAGGAGAGCCTTCTGTAAAACATTGAAAGAGGCAGGAAGTGAGACAATGCACTATTAAATAGTGAAATGCACTTAAAGGAGGAGACGGCAGCGTAATGAAAAATAGAATGAAAAGCGGCGGCGCAATGAAAGGAAGGTCAGGGAAGTGTCTTTCAGAGACTTTCACGTTATTACGCATATGTGAGATGGGTTGTAATGATGCTAATTAAAGCTTCTATGCCCGTGTGGTTAACACAGGCATCTCGCCTCTTTTATGAGCTCTCGTGTCCGGGTTGAAACTGGAGAACTCCCTCGACGTTAGACCAGAGTTACCTTTTTTATAAGAAGAATCCTATAAAATATGCTCACTGTGGAGCGGCGGCCGTGATGATCCTCCATCACCTTGGATGGATTCTGAATATTAGAGAAGTTCTATCGTGTTCTTCAGCTTCCATGTGCACACTTTACTTGTCGAGGGACCTACGGTTATTAGAGGCCAGGTGGAGGGTTTTCATGTCGGAGGCGTATTTTACGTCCTGCTCCGTCAGATTAAGTTATAGAAGTGTGATTGTTTGAAAGCTATTATCTGCTGAATTACAAAGACTGGTTTCCAGGCTATTGAGTTCAGCACATGAGCGCCGACTGGGAGTCGAAGTGTGACGGAACACAAGAGGGAAAGTTATTTTTAAAACTCGGGTTAATCTGCCGTTCAAAATCTACGATTGTTAAAACATTTATAACAGAGGGGGGATCGTAAATAAATGTTGAAATGGCGGTTGCAGAAAAATGTGTCTAATTCCGTAACGGGTGTTGTTCCTCACTCTGAGTGTCTGCTGGTGTTGTTTTTTTTTACCGGCTTTGTAATGTGTTTCTGTGATGCAAATAAAAACAGCGATGCAGGCCTCTGACGAGCACTAATAATCTCCCCCGCCGCCCGTTACTCTCACTGTCAGCATTGTGGCGCCGGCGGGATGGAAGAATAGTTACGCAACAGTAACCACAATTTGGCCGGACGGTTGTCCTTGGAGGCTCTCGGAGACCCGTCGTCTTCGTAAACTCACACGTTTGGCACCGTGAACGTTCTGTGCATTGTGCTTTTTGCTCTCACTTTTGCTCATTTTAGGAAATTAGCTTGGAAAAAGTTTCCACAACAGCCGGAACAGTCGCGGTGGATCCAAAAGGGGACCGCTCATGTTTAAAATTCCCTCCATTAGAGTGAAAAAAAACAAAGTGAAGCATTTACTCTCACGGTCATACTTGTGGCCGTGAGTTAAGTTTCTGCCGAAGTGTTTTGTTGCCGTGGAGCCGTTGCCGGTTTTCTTTAATCAAGACAACTTCTGTCTTTTCAACAGAAATCCCGGTCGGCGCTAACCCTTTTGACTGTTATTTCTTTTTCTTTCTTTTTTGCCCACTGCAATTATCACTCAGACGTTCCACTGATGAGAGGCTCTGACAAACATCCAGGTTTTATTAATCTTGACATTGCCTCGGTTGTGTGTGTTTAACGCTGTGGCCGACACACACACACACACACACACACACACACACACACACACACACACACACACACACACACACACACACACACACACACACACACACACACACACACACACACACACACACACACACACACAACTGCCAGTTGCTCCTCTATTTGCCTTTGCGTCAGTGATGGTTACTTTAATTATTGTGCCGTTGACGTCTCAGTCTATGCATTCAGATGAGCGCCGTGTTTAAATAGACACACACACAGGCTTTGGCTTGGGTAAAATGTGAGAAACGGGTCAATTAAAAGGGCCTTTGACTGTCCAGAATGTTTTAATTAAAGTAGCAGTGAAATGTAAACTTGGTTCTAATTATGATTAGCCTAAATTAGCTGTCACTCTGATCTTAATTGCTTTTGAATAGAGCTGACCTTCAGCGCCACCATCAGCGCTGGGCTCGTGCGTCTCTCCATGCATGTTTGGGATATATATATATTTTTAAATATAAATCCGTGTTTAGTCCGTAATCGATGTGTGTGTCTGTCCCATCAGGCTCTACTGGATTCGGTGGTGATGAAGAGCGAGGGCTACAGCGTGGAGCAGCTGGAGAGGCTGTACTCGCTCCTCAGCCAGTGCATCTACAGACACCGCAGGGAGTACGACAAGACCCAGCTACTGGAGGTGAGGGCCGCACGCGTCCTGTGTGCACAACGAATCAGCAGAAAATAAGAAAAATTATCAGAGACAAATAATAATCAGCAGCTTGAAAAGGAAAATTCACCACATTTTATTTTCGACGTCCAATCAGCGTTGATGGTGAGTTTGAGGGTGATGCATTTCTCAGTGCGAGCTTGTGCAGTCAGTGCCTACATATACCAGCATGCATTGGGACACAAGCTTCTGACGCCCGGAAGGTCCCCAGCCAGCCATGGCACCTTGAGAGGATAGCGCAGCCTCGGCCTCTCTGCCGCATTTCTTTGGTCATATACTGTGGCTCGAAAAAATTTATATGAATTTCTTTTTTTTGTAGGTCATAAAAAGACCATAATATATATATATATATATATATATATATGTATATGTATATGTATATATATATATATATATATATATATATATATATATATATATATATATATATATAGTATGCCATTAAAATATCATAAAAAATATTATACGGTAGTATGCCATAGAAATGTCATAAAAAGTTATATTTCCCCCAAAAGTGGTGGTATATTATACCATCAAGTCACAGTATAGTATGCCATAAAAAAAAGTATTAATTGGAAATGTGGGGAAAGAGTAGGAGAACGAAATGCAGCCAGCCGGGAATCAAACCGGGGACTCTCCGCCGAGGGCGTTTCCGTCCGTTTTTTTCATCCCCCTGTTTTCATTTTTAAACTCTCCTGACAGTGTTCCATACAGAAAAAGCTCCTGTATATTTTCCCAGAATCCCATCTGGTCATCTGCCGCCGCTGCTGCCGCCGCCACCGCATGTCAGTGCAGACAGCGGGCCAGGAGTGGCAGCCAGAACTGGCTGTCGGGCTGTCAGGGAGAGAGAGCGCACAGTCGGCCAGGTGGTGCCGGCTGGTGGAGGAGGGCAGGGCGCACGTCTGGGTTCAGCTCACACCGCCGGCCTAAATTGGTGTTTCCAGAGCAGAAATGTCAGCTCACTTGGCACGTGTTTTGTTTTGCCTGCGCTTCCAACACGCATCTCGACTCGGCGGCAGGTTGTCTCCTTGTTCCTCCCCGGAGGAATGCAAACCCCTCCTCCCTCCCCCCCAAAACATGCGCACATACACACCCGTACGCCTGCTTGATACTCAGTATGGCGGCTGAAGCCATTCCCACTTAATGTTGCAGCGTGCAGTGTTTGTGTCTGCGGCGTAGAGACGGGTGAAATGGAGCGTGTCCATACATTTGTCTCCTTTACTCCCCCCGTCCTCTGGGCACGGCTTGTCTCGGCCTTCCAGAAGAGCTGACCTTTCAGCAGATGGAGTGGACTACACCCCGCTTCCAGTTAAAGCCAGAGGGACCATCTCTGCGCTGGTACACAATAACACGCCAACTATGTTCCCATCTACAAATTGGCGCTCACATTGCCCGAGACCCAGTAATGCAATTTGTCCCGAGCCTCAGACGGCAATTTAAGACTTTGTAAGAGAGCCTTTGACCTTTTTAACCTGAATGTGCCAGAGCTGCTCATGCCACCGGTTGAAGTAGCTGAACATCACAAGGTCGGCTGCTTATCGCGCCGCTCATTTGTGTTAGTTGCTTAAGATTTTGTCCAGCAATTATTTAATTAACATCAGAAGCCGCCTCGATTGCAATATTGTTTCTGAAAACATGTTATTTGCCAATAAAAAATGTAGCTCACAAGACTTTATGATACGTGTGAAGCTATTTGTAGCCTGTGGCTCTGACGTCAGACGGGGGGCTTCTTTTGAGACCTCCCCTCACAACGTTTTGTCGTTGTTGTTGCATGAAGACAAAGAAAAAAATCCTTAGGCAGAGACATCAAATTCAATGCAGCCCGAGCCTCATCATTGCGAGTCTGTTGTCAGTAGCTTGAGAAAACACACCTCCATCCAGGTGCAATACACTTTGATTGTTCTCTCTCAACTCTCACTTTTTCCTTTGTGTGAAAAAAACGGGAAAGAAAACGCACAATGTTGTTTTCGCTTTCTAACATACACACTGCAGAGAACCCCGGTTCTCTCGGGGTTGTAGGAAATTTGATCTGGGAAATGGAGTCTGAATCGGTAACCGAGGTGGAAGTGGAGACGACCGGTTCAAAGAAGGCGGGGGAAACACCGAAAAGTAATTTACGACACCTTTGTCACAAATTGATGACATCTCGACAGCGATGCTGGATGTTCTTTTAACGCGCAGCGTTGATGGCCCCGCTGGGAAATTAACTTTCTAAATCTACAATTCTGCCAAGTTGTGTCTGTTGGGCGACGAGAGTTCAATACCTGCCCTCTTGTTGGATTGTCTGCTGGGGCTTCTTTTTTTTTGAGGGGGGGGCAGATAGACTCAAGATCACACATGTTGAAGGCGTCGAGGCAGCAAAGTGTGTGTGTGTGTGTGTGTGTGTGTGTGTGTGTGTGTGTGTGTGTGTGTGTGTGTGTGTGTGTGTGTGTGTGTGTGTGTGTGTGTGTGTCTAAATATGGGCTGAGATTCACAGCTTGTGCGACCTGGTGTTGATAGTTTAGGGAGGTGTACTTTATGATAAAGTACTTAACTGATGCTATAATTGGAGTTGGAAGGGTAGTTAAATTGACATGCAGAACAGCGTCAGTCCTGTGACCTTTTTTTAAAATCAGAATAAATTAAACTAACGTTGGGTATGGTTTTCTTTATATCTAGATTATCACATGGACAGCTGGCCTCCATGCACTCTTAGTTTGAATGGACTTTGGCACCACTTGACAAGAGATGTTGTGGCCATGAGGGGATCAGTGAGGATGTTGGTCTTTGTAAGTTAGCGTGTGAATTAAAGGCCATTTTACAGTCAATAAGTTAAATCTCGTTAAAAGTTAACGAGCGAGGTTAACTTTTGCAATCTGTCCAAACATTCAAGAGCCGTTCTACCGGATACAACCAGTACAATGACGCAGAAAATGTTTTAACCCTAAGAATTTAAAACCTGATGATTGTTTTTATTGAGCAGTAAAATATCATAAAATAGTTAAACAAATTCCACAAAGTCCAAAAATACTCAATTTAGTATTAATACAATACTTCTTGGCTAAAGGCAGATTGTCATGTCTGCTACTAGTAGTTGGCATGTTCTCGCGAGATTCAACTTTTTCCCTCCCCCACAAAACTTCACAGTAAAAACATCTTTTTACTATAACATTTTACTTTTGTTGTAGATTTTCGGAATCGGTATCTCGTAGCGGCGTCTGTCGCTCTGCCTCAGCCACTCAGATGAGAGAACACACACAGTGCAACATCTTCGAGGCATTAATCACGGTCTGCTGCCGGCTAACATCCATCTCTCTTCCTCCGGCTCGGTTCAGATTTAGTCAGCGTCAAACTCTGCTGTTTTCACGCTGAGAAAGATCGGCCGTCTCATCGCAGCACAGCTTTGCTTCACTTTACATTGTTTATCACGCTGAAAGCTGTTGTTTGTTGTGGGAGGTTTCCAAGTAATATTGAAACCATGGCGCACAGATGCTTTATGCGCACATTGGAGTTTGCAGTGTTGGTGGAGACTA
The DNA here is from genome assembly GCA_038501785.1 of Myoxocephalus aenaeus. Taxonomy (NCBI): domain Eukaryota; kingdom Metazoa; phylum Chordata; class Actinopteri; order Perciformes; family Cottidae; genus Myoxocephalus; species Myoxocephalus aenaeus. The sequence continues at coordinate 117,135 of JBAMJR010000138.1, forward strand.
AGCAATATGTGTTTACGTGTGTGTGTGTGTGTGTGTGTGTGTGTGTGTTGCAGGAGATGGAGGGCAGAATCCAGCATTTTGATACATTCCTGTGAGACGGAGAAAACACCTTATCAGGTAGATCCTGAACAGCCTGGGACCACAAAGACACACAAACTGAGTGAGAGAGAGAGCGCGGAGGAGCTTCAACGTCCAACACACACACACACACACACACACACACACACACACACACACACACACACACACACACACACACACACACACACACACACAGCCCTCTTCTTGCTGAGAGGTGACACAACGAGGACGACGTTGAGGACAGAGACATTCAATGGTGCTATCGTCTCAGGAACCTGGCCAGATCCAGACCCCTTCTACACAAACCAAACTCCTGGAGGTGTGTCAGTCACACACACACACACACACACACACACACACACACACACACACACACACACACACACACACACACACACACACACACACACACACACACGTGACGGGCAACCCTGGTGCTACTCGGGTGCTATCCTAACTTTCATCCATGCTGCTCTTGGGACTACTTACTTTACTTGGATGACTTGCAAAACCAACAGATCGGGTGATGTCATATCGCAACCTGGCCACTTCCCTCCGGAGCAGGCCGTGCATACATACACACACACACACACACACACACACACACACACACACACACACACACACCCTGACACTTGGGTATGCATGTATTTTATACAAACAAACACCCAGAAATGCACACACACACTCGCTCACCCAGATCCTCACCAGCAGAAGTGTGAATGCGGAGTGCCACGAGGATACGAGGACGGTATAATGTTTCCGAATCACCAAACCACATTGCTGAGCCCCTCCCTCTCCAGTGTGCGGCTCTATCTTTCTGCCATCTTTGCTACTTGATTATAATTCAATATCTGAGCCACCGTCAAAGGACCCTCACCCGGAACAATAGTTTACAAAGAAGTTTTTGCAAATTCGACGAGGTTAGCACAGCAGGACCACGAGCGATTATGTCCTCGTCATTACAGCCGCCGTTGGGTGTGGAGAGCCGTTAGCCCCGCCCCCTCCTCCTCTCAGCATTCAATGAACGAGCGGAGCGGCGCCTGCAGGTCAGCTGCACAACCACTTCTCTCATAGGCCTCCTCTGGCGTTCTTAGCCGATCGTCATGCCCGCCAGTTGATTTTCCCACAGACACCCTGGTTGAGGAACTGAAAGCAGTAGGAATTGGAATGCGTCTAGAGTTTGCACTGCCTAGTGTGTGCCTTATTTAAAAAAATAAAAATAAATAAATAACCTCATATGAAACTGATACATTTAGCAGGATTTTTTTCTATTATTATTATTATTATTATTTACTACTTGTGACAATGAACCGGCTCCAAGTTGATGTGGGTTCTAACCACTGAGGTCACAGTGACCTTGAGGGGGGGGGGAGAAATAGATGTATTTCAATGCCATACGTCTCCAACCTGGGCCCAAAAAACTCAAATTGACAGCATTTGAAAACCCGAATGCAAGCGTGGTTCCAGCAGTAATTACCTTGTCTGGCCAGATATGTTCAAAGCACTTGAAATGTTTTTTTTCTCCGATATTTAAATGTGTTCACGCCCTGTTAAAGAGCCCACACTTGTTGGGGAGGAGGTCGGTCGCTCTCCACCCGAGCGAACAGCAGGCGTAAAGAAAGGTCGACAACACCAGCTTTTCCTTCAGCTTTCCATATGCAAAAGAATCAGAATAATTATGATGCGAGAGTCGAAACGATTTGCCGGTGCCAAGTGTTCTCTCACTTTCTGAAGAAAAGGTGCTGACACCATGCTGGGAATTCAGTTTCAACTATGGAAATGTTCTATTAGATGGTCATAACAACCTGTTATTTTGTGTATTTGATAATAATTTTACACTTTTCTTTCCTATTTTTTTTTATAAAATGCTTTGCTCGAGTTGAGATCTTTTGCATGGGTTGTGACTCCATAATGAACAAGGCCATTCTAGGCAGTGCCGTCACTAAGGTGTATAAAGCATTACATGGGTTTATTTTAGATTTTTTTTGTTCCTCCTTTCAAACGTGTGTGTGTGTGTGTGTACCGACTTTATAGATTTATTAAATCAGTTGTTCTCGACGCCAGACGAGGGGACGCTGGATTTCACATCTGCAGCACACATTCTCTGCAGTGAAAGCAGGAATTTAATTTACTGACTCTTTACGGTGCAGACTTAAGGAGGCCCCGCCCCCCTTCCTTCACGCTTCTGTCCAATCCTCAAAAACCTGTTGGTGCAACTCTGACCCCAGCTCACCTCTGCCTTTTTTTTCTCAGACTCCAAGGTGACAAAAAGCAAAGCCCATATGCAAACTGCCGACGACCGCTTAGCACTTGGACTACTGCAGAGCGAGAGAGAAACCAACGCTACCTCAGCTTAATTTATTTTAAATCCGAAAACTGTTTACTGGGTACAAAATAAATAAATAATAACAGTATTCTTCTCCTCCCTCTGAAGTACTGTTGCGACATCACAGTACCATCAAAAGGTACCAGATCAGTGAACCCACGGCTGCTGCAGTGATCCAAGAGTTTGTTTATTTCTCTCCGATAGTTAAGCGTGTTTGCGTTTGAGCCAGATGATGATTGCATACATTTTAATCATACTTCAGTTTCAGGTTCTCTTCATTCCTAGGAGGGTACATCCTTCATATGATCACTCCCCTCCCCACCCGTTCTGCCTCTTTTCACAACCATCGCCTATATTTCAAATTCAGCATTTTTCCTTTTTTTTTGTGTGTGCAGATTTTCATCTCATGATTCAGATTATTTATTATTAAACACGTTTTTACACCTTAATACTCAGTCAATTTGTCTTTTTGTATGTTTTGAAATTTAACCAATCGGGAAGCGTCCGTTTTTAACAATTTGGCTGAATTGCGTAGCGTTTGTGTAGCAGGTTTATTTTTTTTGGGGGGGGTAAAGGGTTTACAGGTCTCTCAGGTTCAACACGCCCTTTCAACTGGTTTCTATTTATTTAATTGTTCTGGTGTTTTCTGTGTTGACACTGTGGCATACTGGAAGAGACTTAACGCGGCGACGTCTGTCCGCTCCATCCCAAGAAGAGAAACGGGACCAGATTCCTTTTCTCTCCACTTTCTGCCAAAAGTTATTTTTAATGAATTTAGTAACGCATATGGAAATACAAAAATATGGGTAGTTAAATGTCATACATTGCGATCTTCCTTTCTTATTATAAAATTGTAGCCAGTTTGGACTAACAACCAATTTTTGTCTGGTAGTTGAGACTACTTAGTCCAGTATGCAGAGGGAACGGGTTTGTTCAGCCCCGAATGACTTTGTTCCGCCCCGTTTGTTCTTGTTTTTTTTTCAGTTTAACTTTAGTCGAGACTTTCCCTTAGTCGGTTCTGTTCGTTTGTGACTTTAACACATCTGTTCACAATTGTTACTTTAGTGTAAGTTATATTTCAAATGAAACATTTACTGTATTTCTCAAATAAACTGCTGTGATATACTTGAATAAAAAGGTGCAAACTGTATATTTTGTTTAGTGTTGATTTTTTTTTTCTTGCAGTGAATGCAGAATAAAAGGAGTTCCCACTGGTAGTTTCAGATGACTTTTACCTGTTGGATGTCCCGTGTCCCGTGTTAAATACATATTAGAAGCCTACATGGAGCAAAAATAAATATAATACCTATATCCTTGATTCATTTAAACAGTGTACCAAAAAATAAAGACGCGACCACGTGTTCATGTTCTAGTATATGTATTAGGTTTCAATATTAATTGGTAATTTCTCCTTTTTGGGTACAGATTTACAGACATACCATTTTGAATCCAACCTATCAAGTTTTTTTTTTTCTAAAAACATTTATACAGAATTGCCTTCAGGTTTTTAAAATATACATATTTCCGTCCTGTATTTACAGAATGCCAATCCCCAAAAATCATTTGAGGGTTTGCAATGAAACGCGTTGTATAAAACAAAAAAGGTGGAAACCGGATGAAAGACACAAAGCGGGGATTAACAGATAACTACGATAACAGTCACAGGTGATTATTGTGCTTTTTTCTTCCTCGGAGGAACTGTCCCAAGTTGAACATCTGATCAGAGGTCAGCGGAAGGAGGAATTTCACCCCTCTCTCTTTCTGTGAATGTGTTGCTCCCTCGTCCCAGAGAGCAAGAGTGTGAATCAAAGGGAAGAAAAAAAAAGCCACGATGAAATTTCACAGGAACAAAGACATTTTCTTATTAAACTCTACCTGAACCAGCTTTGATGGGTTTTCACCGTGTTTAGCAGGTCGTTAAAGGAAACTGGGTTACACAGAGTTCATAATCTGTTTTTGAAATCGGCTCATAAATCCATGCTCGCAGGAGGAGTTCTGCCTCCTGAGGAGAGAGAGAGGAACACACTTGGTGGAATCCTTTCCTTCACTTTTCTTCCTGTCCTGTAGATGTCACTAAAAAAATAAAATAAAATAAAAATAGTTCTTACACCACAAAGAAACTCTGCTCTAATGAATGTCCGACACTTGTTGAACATAAGGGACAAACAATCTGGATCTGTGATGCCTTTCAGTGCGTTGAGTCCGAGTAAAGGAATACAGGGCGAGGTTACAGAGATCTGGAAAAGACCGAACTGAAACATTGATGACTTCATCGGAAAAAGAACCAAGGACTTTGTAATTTACTACGAGGGCCCCTGTGCCTGTTGGATGAGAGGATGAACTACCACCATGACACACACAGTACTGGAGGTGAGGTCACCTGACACGGCTGAGTAGTTGAACATGAGTACATTCTGCACAGGGCTTTTTGTTGTTGTTATTTTTTTCTTCTTTCTAGGAGGCGGGGCAAGTAACAGAGAGGATGGATGCTGGCGTCAAAAGTCCAGAGCCGACCGGCCCTAAAGCTGCCGTCGCACATCGTCCCGCGCCCGGAGCTCAGCTGGCGTTTTGCCATCGTCGACCCAGTGTGTCCAGGGTCCGGGGGTCCGAGGCCCCCCCACCCGCTCAGCCGCTCTGAATGTACTTCTTGATTACCACGCAGCCGTGTCTGAAGAGCGGGCAGGGCAGCGACTGCAGGAGCGTCCACGTGTTGGCGCTGGGGTCGAAGGTCTCCATGTTGCCGAGGGCCGGACCCTCGCTGCTCACGATGCCTCCTGTAGCGTAGATCTTCCCGTCCACGATCACGGCGCTGCCGAGAGATACACAGAATTAGTTTAGTTAACTCCCTTTTAAATATATATAATTCTTAACAGAAGCATAACATTTTGCGTGAGAGTTGTGTGAGAGTTGTTGAATCTTTTGTTTCATCTCAATTTGTGAGCATTGGAGGCCGATTTGAAAAAGGTGATTTCCCCTCCGTTTCCTGTCTTTGTGCTAAGCTAAGCTACTTTGCGGCTTCTCATCATGCATGTTTGCATTTTTTTTTTTCAACAAGGCAAACATATGTTCCCCTTATGGTCGTTCTTTTTGTATTTTTATCTCATTTATTTCAGCCTCACTGTTAAAATATAGACTGTATATAAAAAGTGGACGTCGCCAATTGGTTTGTGGACTGATGTCTGTCGCTATCTTGGATTTGGAATGCAGAAGATGTAGAGACGCTGTATCCGTCTCTAGTAGTAGCAGAGACCTGTCAATCCCAGTAAGCCCCGCCCTAAATCATACTCCACATTGTGGTCTGTTTGACTCTAAATGGACCATAATTTACTAAATGAACATCATGCTGTATTGAAGAAGACTTAAAACTAGAGATTGAGACATGAACTGCAGATCTAACAGTTCTCACTGCTGCTGCTTCCCACTGAAAGTACCGACTGTTCGGAACAAGTTATAATGAAAGATAATCATTGTCAGGAAGATAATTAGGTGGAAGCAGTTTCAGCTAATGTGACTGTGATATGAGATATGTATAACTCACAGCAGCAGACACATTTCTCTTATTGTCAATTGTAATCGAATGAACAAAGCCAGTGAGAAGCCACGCTATAATCTGACTTTTTTTACGACATACTATACGACGACTTTAATGGCATCCTATGACTAACTTTTAATAACATACTTTAGTTTAACTTTTTAATGGCATACAACACTGCCGTTTTATGGAATCTTTATGTGCTTTAACTTTTTTAAGAACTACTACACTATGACTTTTTTATGCCATATATAATTACTTTTTATGACATACTGTACAATGACATTTCTTTGACATTTGTATCCCAAACTATACTACGTTTTGTTTTTACAACATACTATACTATCGTAAACTATTGTACTATACTGTGACTTATTTTATGAAATACTATGTATACTATTACATTATTTATGCCATGCTATCCTATGCTTTACTATGACTAATGACTTTAGTATGTACTATACTATAATTCTGTTATGGGTTGGTACTTGGGGGGAGTTTTTGAGGTCGCGGGACAGGGCTGTCGTACGTGTACAGATTGTAAAGCCCGCTGAGGTTGATTAGTAATTTGTGATTCTGGGCTATACAAAATAAACTGAATAAAATCCTACTTTTTATAACTAGTATTTTTGTGATCTGTGGCCATACTCCATGAACCTGCTGATTGGCGCCTGAGATCGTTTGGCATCGCTCACACAACATCCCAACAAGGCTACTTTGTGTGGCTGGGGGGAGGGAGGGACAAGACAAACACACACACATTATATTACCTCTTGAGGGCGAGAGAGAAAACTAATGAAAAAGCAAATATCTCTACAAATGTTCTCATTTGATATGAGAAACAGAAACAGGAGTTTGTGTGCGGAAAGGATTAAAAACTTGGGCTGTAAACTGATTAGGGCTTTGTACTCCTATTGGGGTTTGGAGAGAACTGCATTTACATAAGGTGCACGCTCAAACACACACGCGCACACACACGCACACACACACAAAGCCGAACAACACATGCAGTCCTTACTGCACGTACTCACAACACTGTCGGGAATGTAACAGATTATTACATAAAGCCTAAATCTACTCAGAGAGTACGCACAGCTGATCCGAAAATGGAGAGAGCGCGCGGGGCAAAGCCTGACGCCGCTCTGACTGATAAACAGAGGGAAGGTGCCGGCCTGCAGAGGGCCGGACGCAGCGAGGGGAAAATATCAGCTCTCCTGCACGATGACTTGCTCGACCTCCTCCTCTGAGCGCGGGGGTGCATGCTCTGCAGATAGCGACGTTTTCTGAGCATCTGTGTGTTTCTCCTTTGGCAGCTCTTTGCGTTTGTTGTCGCTTCCCTCCTTTTCCTTGCATCTCTCTCTCTCTCTCTCTCTCTCTCTCTCAAATGTAGCAGAACAGCTGCCTGCCGCGTGCTGGTGCAGCTTATCGATAACTCTGACAACGTGATTTATGTTACACATTCTGCACATAAGAGCACCGCCTGAAATTGCATCCCAAATGTATTTTGTGCATGCTTCTTTCCTTCTCAGATTATGCAAAAAAATATATGTTTTTAAAGGTCTTAGGCCTCGAATAGAAGGGGGCTCATTATCCAGCAAACTGCACACCTCAGTGGCTCAAGCTGACTGGGATATTAGGATGTGATCCTACGGTTGTAGAATGTTCATTTATCTCCCTTTATTAGCCATTACGTGTCCACAAGTAGCATTAAAAAGTTGCAGGAGTGGGCCGCAGTTTCTAACTTTAAATTTTTTTTTAAGAACACAAACAAACTCACTTAACTATGTGCACAAAAAAATAAATAACCACAAATGACTCATAGCTCAGCATAAAATGAGAGCGATTCAGTGCTTTGAAAGAAAGTTGATAAAATCTCGCAGTCTATATATCCGAACGGATGAGTCTTGCTTTTGTGACGGATGACACTACTGATCCAGCAATTTAGAAAGAAGAATATATATTTATACCAAAGCAGAAGTTAACAGCCACATGGCTTTGTTTTAATTACCTGCGCTGAATACATCTCCCTCTGTGCAGCCACTTACCTGTTCCCACACAAAGACTGACAGATCTACACCTGAGTATAACACAGTGTTTGAGGCTGGGTGAGGGTGTCGGGGTGTTTTTTAGAAGCTTCACACAGAACAGGCAAACAATTGTGAGCTTTTGAACAATCTTTACAATTCCACGCTGGGGGATTTAACTTAACGTGTGTCACGGCTGCATTAATAATCTCTTACCTGCAGAACTGCCGAGAGTGATTCATGTTGGGACCGGCCTTGATGTTGCCTTTGTCTGGGTCGTAGATAGTGGTGGCTCGAGCGTAGGCTCCTCCCAGGATGAATATTAAACCGTTTAGACTCACTGCAGGGGCGTATTTGTTATCTGAAGATATGGGAGGGAGAGAGAGAGAGAGAGAGAGGGAGAGCGAGAGAGAGGGAGAGAAACACAAAGCTATTGTTTGAATGTCATTCCCACGTACAGCAGACATTTCCATTCAGTGCAGTGGTATCAATTTGTTTGTTTCTTTTCTTCCCTTTTCAGCACCCAGGGGACGCATGCAGAAATCATGATCAACATTCTCCTTATCACTTTACAGATGTGCCATTCTCAAGATTGCTTTGGGGGAAAAAAAAACATATATATGGAGAATGTATGGCAAACCAGGGAAAGAGCGCAGTTCATAAATCACGGAGGCTTTATTGGGTTCCGCTCCAAAATATGTTTGGGTCTCGGCAGCAATATAAAAGAGTTACCTAAGTCCCAATAATTCACAATTGCATTACGCCCTCTGGCACATCCATAGATTCACACTGTGCACATGTATTGGGAATATATGAGTGAACGGGTGGGATACTGCATACTGTGCATACTGTATAATTCAATCTGATACAGCACACAGCACGGGAGGAAAACAGAGGCGTTGAGGCAGCGCCGCTGTAGAGTTCTAGATGATGGGGAAGCTGAATGGAAACGCTGGAAACCTGCAAACCGCTGTGTGGGAAGAGGAAGTGCTTTTCAAACTCGGAGCGATTCCTCTCGAGCCGTCTGTAGCTGGCCAATTTACAAGCAGCATGAATAATGCACCGACACTTTGGCCTCGAGCCGCCGTCCTTGCTGTCTTCTGCCACAACGGACGGACATCCCTCATTAAGAGACGGGCAACAGGAGGAGCAACGTCTTGACGCCTTAATAATGGCGATGGGGTGCAGTGGAACTCGCCTCCCCTTTTCTCCACCGTTCCCCTCTTGCTGCTGAGAGGAGTCCGACATGTTTAATTAACAGGTAACCTCTGGAGGCGAGAGGTGTTTCTGCTGCTCCGCGGGCCGACACTCTGAATGAGCTGCATTGTGTTTTCAGCTCCTGATGGTCTGGAACAACAAGACTCGGGGGACGGATGCATGCCAAGACACCACGGAAGCAGAAAGAAAGTACATGCTTTATAAAGCTGCACTATAGGCGTTTTTGTGCTTTAGAGAGGTCCATCATTAGTCCTCTGCGAACAATCTTAAACATCCAGGTGCATATTGACACTTTAGATGTGTCAATGAGGAGAACTGAGAAGAAGAAGAAGTAGAAGAAAGCCCGTGCCACCAAATTCATCAACATGTACCCGAAAGCATCGCCACAGAAATAACTCAATCATTATTATTATTAAACGTCAGAAGATGTGATGCATATTTAATTCCTAAAATGTCTATCATCCTTATTTAATTCATATTAAAACAGACCACAAAGTGCTTCATAATTCAACAGATTAATGGAAATAATAAAAAAAGAATGAATTGGAATCCATCAAGTTTAGAAACGCGTCTTTGATTGGCATTTTACAGAAAGCGCGGAATCGCTGAACGACATAAAAACAAACAATGTTTTACTCTAATGCTACACCTTTCGCCTCATATTTAATCTACTCATCAAAACCATGTATATGCCTGGTGTTAGCGGAAAAACATGTGCTTATTATCCCAGCACACCGATGGGGCAATGCATCCTCTTGGGACCAGGAATGTCTGCACATAATACATCCAAATCCTATTTCTGACCGACTGACAAAGAGAATGCATCGCTTCCCAAGCAACATTAGCCCCTAAATGACTCCATGCAAGTTCTTTCATGTGTCGTATGACCACCGCGCGGTCGCACCGAAAATCTCATCTGACATTCCGCTGCTATACATCTGAGGCATCCGCTTCAATTTCACCCTCTTGAGAAACAAGTTGGGGCTGATTGGTCCTCCTCACATTCTGCCTGACATGTTCATTTTCTTCTTTTACCTTCTTCGTCTCATTGATATGCCGCTGCCAGTCTTTCCAAGCATGTGTGTGCGTGCGTGTACATGATGTTTTGTGTTAGGTCCCATAAACACAGAACACTCATTTCTCTCTGCTCGGTGCCCGAGGCAGAATAATAACAGGATGCTCTCAAAGAAAAAACCTTTTCTCCCAACTGAAGCTCTCTCCACCGCCTCTCTCCTGGACCCTCAGTGAGCAGCGGGTTTGAGCATCTCGGAGAAGTACGGGGGCAGGTGTGCCTCCTTCTCATTTGGCTAACCTCGAGGGACTGCTTTGGGGTTTTCAAACATCTTATCCCCTGGCCTTCGTCCGCGGGAGAAAAAAAAAAAGAAGCCGTTTCTGCCTAAAACAACGATGATGAGATACAGCAAAGAGCACACAAGACACAGCTGAAGATTCTTAAATTCAGAGACAAATCTTGCTGTTCGAGACTTTTATCTCGCTTCATATCTCCGGTGTTAGAAAACTCTGCCAAGAATCTACCACTGGACCACATTCTACATAAAAAAGGGGAAAACAAAACAAGGTTTTAACACGGCAACGGGGATGGAAGCACAGCTGTGCCTGCGGGGAAACGAGGGCTGACGCAGCCTCTCACACTGATAAAACAGCTTAGTCACCGAGTCTGGGAGCCCTCGGGCTGGGGTCAAGGACAGCAAACAAATGAACACACACACACACACACACACACACACACACACACACACACGGTTATGATGAAATGTGCAGCTGCTGTCTAAACAAACACCTCTGCTGTTCCCCTTACATCCTTTTTCCTATCTGATTCCTGCATCAACACAGCAGATATCTGATTCAATAAAAACCGGAAAGCTACCACAGCGATAACACATGCACACACACGCAAATATACACCACTAAAATTATACAAATACTGTACACTGTACAGATCGAGATAAGACTCCTCGCTCTGATAAAGACTCCCAAACATCAGTCGTCATCGCAAAGCTGCCGCGGGCGTTACAGCAATGTGGAAATGTGGTCATGAAGAACAATAAATAAATGGAATACGCGAGACGTTCTCCTCTGAGAGACAGGGATGAGTGCTGGGTACCCGCTCCGTCCCACCAGAGAGCACTGGAGGGAGCGGGAGGAAATAGGACAAAAGAAGCAGCAGCTCTTGCTGCCAGAGTCTTAGATAAGATTACAACAAGGTAATTGGAGCAGCAGAAAAACTTTTTTTCATCTTTTCACACAATGTCCTTTCATGTGGTGTGAGGAGAATAAGAGCAGCTTTTTAAAATGGCGGGACATAAACCGCAGAGGATGATTTGATTTATTTAAGTATGATGGAGAATAGGTGGGGGTGGGTCCAACTAGGCTGCTGTGAAAACACTCCAGCTTCACCACATCTCTTGCTTTGACATGTCCCCCCTTATCCTCCTCCACCTCCATGCTGGCGCTCTCGACCGCCTGGCTGATGTGTCGTTATAAGCAAGCAGTTGTTCTGCTGTCAATTTCCCGATAAAGCAGTCTGGCCGCGGCGCCTCTGCTTCCGGGAGACGACCATTCATGCAGACCTGTCCGTCAGCAGGGGGGTGCACCCGGGGTGAATACTGGAGGGAGCTGGGTGTGTGTGTGTAGGTGTGTGTGTTTTCATGTGGCTCTCCCTGAAAAGATGTGCGATGGTTTTCAAAGGGTCACTTCACCTGAAGTTATGCATGTATGTATGTTATACAAATGTATGGTAGTATGGAAGTCGTGAAAAAGTCATAAAAACATAGTATGTCTGTATAGGATATTGACAATTTGAATAAAAAGGTCAGAATAAAAATGTCCTCGTAATGTATTATTCATAAAAAGTCATGGCATAGAATACCATAAAAATATAATAAAAAAGTTGGGGTGTAGTAAGTCTTAAAAAAAGTACAGTATGTCATTAAAAGTCCCAAAAGAAAGTCGTAGCAGAGTATGGTTTAAAAATGGCAGTGTGGTACGTTACACAAATTTTCAGATGCCAAAAACGGTCTGAACAATTCCAAAAATAGTCTGACAAGTTTGGAATTCTTAAAAAAGAAAATGCAGAGGAGGTTTTCTCATTTACCTTTAGGTATTTTATCTTGCATTTATATTGTCATTTAACCAAGTCTCGTACGGGCTTCCATAAAATGCTAACGTCGTCATGCTAACTTGTGATGTTCACCACCTGAGTTCAGCATGCTAGCATGCTAACATGCTAACATTGGACAATAATAACTAAAACCAAGTACAGCAAAGATTAATGAGACTGTTATTAGTTCTGTAGGTATTCTGTCATAAAGTATTGAACACATTTTTGTGTCCTGACGGCTTGAAGATAGATAGAAACTAACGTTGTTACAGTTCATCATGAGGGGAATATGGATGTTATAGCATCAAATATAAATTAAAAAAAAGCTCCATAAATTAGGGCCACTGTTATTTATTAAAGATTGGCATCTGCTATGTTCAGGCAGTCTTGACACGGTGTTGGATATTAAAATCTCTGCATGTTGTATGTCAAAGAACATAATGAAACACATGGGAACATGTCCTCACACCACACTGCCGTACTGTGCTGCAGTATTAAAAGTGAGTCACAGAGGCTTATGGATTTTTCTCAAAATGTCAATTTCTCAACACACAAACAAAGTTCCCTTCACCTCCATTGTGCTGCGGCGGAGGCAGAAACCTCAGAAAAAAAGAAATATCTCAAAACCTTGACATTATGGTTATTTGTGTGAACTGACCTTTTAAGGCCAAGCCGAGAGACTTAATAAATTGTTAACCGCGTGCGAGGGTGGGACTCGATCCCGATCCTGCGTTTCAGCAGACGTAGACGGTAGACGGACGCACTGGAGACAAAGGAGATAAACGACGCTGCAGACACACCAGGCGTCTCAATAGACTTGTTGAAGGCACTATTTTTGGCATAAGGAATATTATTTTTCACTCTGCGAGAGATAGGATAGGATCAGGATATATCACAGTCCTGATAAGTGTTTGTGAAACCCATTTGCAGTTCATGCGGGAGATGGTCCATGCGGAGAGAAAACACACACACACACACACACACACACACACACACACACACACACGACTGTATTTGTGTCAGTCGATAAGACAGTACTGAGAGACCGCGAGAGGAGGAGGGGTGAGGCGTGCGAAGGGGGAGACAGTGAGCGAGAGCGAGAGCGAGATGAACACAGAGATTAGAGAGGGGGAGCGATGGAGGGAGGCGGAGGCTTGATGGAGAAGCGCTCCCCACCGGCTCACTAAAATCATCGCCGGCCCAATTTCACAGGAAGCACTAAACCTGTCCATTATCTGCCGGCTCGTTGGCTGTCAAGATGCAGGCTCATCTGCAGCCTGACAGATGACGGTCTGTCCGTCTGCGTCTCCTCGTAACGCACAAATAAAAAGACAAACGGCGCGCACGCACACACACAAACACACAGAGTAACCTCCTGGCTCGTTACATAATGCATGCACTGTCTACCTGTGGCCCTGGGGTATGTGCAGTTGATATGAGGTAAGTGAGGCTGTGTGTGTGTGTGTGTAGTTTCTCTCATTCCTCCTCTGCCAGCTGCTCTCTCAGCCCTTTTTATACCACGCTGCTCTCGCCCCGAACACCCACGTTACATAATCATAATTTGGCGTCGCTCTAAAAAGGGTCTAATAGCGGAGAGGAGGTTTTCTGGGCATCCGTGTTGAAGGGAAGTGCCGCGGCACTAGCGCTTTAATGACAAAAACAACTTGGTGCGGAGGAAACAATTTTAATTCAAATACATTTCAGACCCAGCGCGTTTCTCTCTGACGCGCTGAGTGTTGCCCGCAGCAACAGTATGCCACCACCATGTGGGATATTAATTCTTTTAAAAATATTTTTAAACCAGCATTTGGACAGCTCCATGCCCTGAGAAGCCATCATTTGCCAACATCTCAAATGAGATAATCCAGCATGAAATATAGAAATTGTATTTGTGTGGAAAATTAATTAAAATGAACATAAACAGAGGTTTACATTTTTTTGCTTTGAAAATGTTAATTTTTGTTGCAGCTTTATAGGAATCATTTGACATTGTGGGAAATACCCATATGCCCTCTCTGGTGGAGTTACTGTAGTTCATTGTACTTTTAAATACACAGCTAGCAGCATTAGCTTAGTTTAGTAGACTGGGAAGAAATCTAAAGATCAAGAAGGAACATGTTGCATTTCTTTGTTTAATCAGTGGAAAAATATAAATTCGCCATCTCACTGGCGGTCGTGTGCTGCAGTATTTCTTGGCCGGGACCAACAACTTCCTGGAGCCTCCACTGGTTGCCTGGAAACTGCTTCCCCCCCGTAAAACGTCAAATCTACATTTTTATGCGTTACGGTTTCTGAACGGATTGAAAAAAATATATAACATATTTAGTGAGCTTGAGGTACTGGGAGGTGGATGCTGTTACTCTGGGAGTCAGACAAGCTAAGATGCATCTTCTCAATCTTTTCATCTCACTCTCTTTGCTTCAACTATTTCTGAAACACAAGATATTTCATGGGTTTTGGTTTAAACGGCGTGTGTGTGTGTGTGTGTGTGTTTATGTGTGTGCAATAGTGTTGTCCGGGCCCAAATATTAAAGACTCGCAGGATATGTTCACATCAATAGCAATCATCCCCGTGCTGCGGCATTGTTTAAGGATATATATTTTTAGGGAAAATTCCGTCCTGCTCCTTGATAAGATCTTCACAACGGGAACGCTGCCCGTCGGTGTTCTGAACCACGCAGACCTTTTTACACCGTGTGCTCCTCCTGCTCCCTCGGAGTTATGGCAGCTCACTCAAAAGGGTTTCTTCTGGCCCTCGGGTCCTTCACGGGGTCCCCAGGGGACATGGCTGGAATGCGGCTGCAGGTTTTGCGGTGAATAACGACAGAGTTTCGGCCAATAACGTGTGAGAAGCCATGGTCGGACCCACTGATCATCTCGGCTCTGGTCTTCTCATTATAGTGATGGAGCAATAACACGGGAATAATGGAACATACAGTACTGAGTAGCGCCATAATAATGATAAGGAGAAAACAACCAGAGTGGAAAAGGTCACACATTGACCAGGGACTACTCTGTTGCCAATAATATGTTGGTCAATATTTTCACTGAAAATATTTTTTGCCGGTTGTTTTATGTCTTTAACTGAGACTTATGTATACGTACATTTAAAAAGGGAGGAAGTGCAAAGGGTCCGTGAAGATTCCTCTACTGTGTGACAATATGTTGGCTTCAGATGTCAATCGGGAGTTCACAGGTTTTTATTTTTTTTATAATACGGAAGATGTTCGAGGGGGTGGAGTTGTGAGGATACTGTTGCTAGGCAACCGGGCACGCATAATGGAGGGCCCAAAGACTCTCTAATGAGACGCCATCGACCGAGGATTAGAGGACTACGTGCATATAAATGAGTACAGTATTAGTGTTGCAAATATGTGCCTTTTGTAGTTCCGGTGTTACATTATTAATAAAAAGCAAACATTACTATTCATGCATTTAATTAATTGTCTTGCAAAATGGAAAATAAATGCATAATGAGGAAAGAGGAACCACACATTTGAGCATATCGAATCACAACACGCAACGCGTCTAATGAGGGCGTACCAATCTGTGTGAAAAAGAAAAGTGCGAGAGGAACCACAGTTTGGACCGCGGGAGCTGCCCCCCAGTCTTACCTATCATGGGCGACTCGATGAAGCTCCAGGTGTTGCTCTGCGGCACGTAGGACTGGAGGACCCCCGCCGAGCGCCCGGCCTCGTTCACGCCGCCGAACACGTAGACCTTCCCGCCGCACACTGTGGCGGCCGCAGAGTGGACTGGCTTGGGAAGAGGAGAGACCGTCTCCCACTGGTTGGTGATGGTGTCGTACCTGGAGTGAAAACATGGATACCATTATAGTAATTTACAACTTGAGATGAATTTGAATTAAAAGCCAAAAGCCAAATAAATCGAGAGAAGAAAAAAAAACGAACTTCACCCCACTTCCATTAAACAGATCCACGATGGGGAGTCTCGAAATTACATAAATTCGAATGATTCATAAACTATTCTAACACTCGGCAGTCAGTCGTTTACATCCACACACACACACATGCCGACGGTATACAGAAACACTCCCACTGCTCAAGAATTTGCTGTGAAACGCTTGTTTTCCGCTGCGGGGCTGACGGGATATAATTAGCAGAATGCCTCCACCACCAGGGAAGATGAAAAAGACCCACCATTACGTACAATGACAGCAATTAAAGCAATTACACAAAGCAACATATGTTGTGAGCTCCAAACCATTAGTCTCTGGAGTCGGGCTGTGTGTCAGCGCTGAGCTCTGGACCTTTCTCACTGAGCCCTCTTTGGCAGAGACTTTCCACTCCGGCCTAAATCTGGGATGAAAGGGCCCGACGCACCGGGCCCTTTCAACGGTCCGGGTGACAACAAGACTTCGGCTTAATGCGACTGCGTCCTTGTCAGAGGTTGAGTGTGCGGTTATATGTATATTTCTTGAAATTTGTATTCACGCTCGGTGTGCGCGCTTGCATGTGTTTAGACGCCTGTTTGTGTGTGTGTGTGTGTGTGTGTGTGTGTGTGTGTGTGTGTGTGTGTGTGTGTGTGTGCGTGCTTTTTGCCCCGTGGCTCCATTAGCGTAGCGTGTTAGCAGTGTAATCCCGTGTCCACGGGCCACTGATCAAAGCAGCCGCGCCGACAGCCTTCCAGCTGGAGAAGGCCTCATTAAAGAGCCGCAAATGGGATCTGTGATTAAAACACACATCCATTCAGACGAAAGCCGGCCTTCTTAATCAAGGTTGTCTCTTTGTTGTAAAAGGGAAGAAAAAAGAAAAAAAACTCCTTTACATTCAAAACTGTAGCCAATGGGACAACAAACCCACTTACAGAAAAGTAGACTCCCATCCTGCCACTTAAAGCCAATTAAAGTATGGATTTCTCAGAGGTCAATGACCTCCTTTCACTGCGAACGTTTGCAGAGATATTTTTAAGTCTTTGGATGCTGTGGCATCTGGAATAAATTTAAAAAAAAGACACCAGCTCTGTTTGCAGCCCCCTTTCCCGTGAGAAGAAGGGCTGTAAGATAAAATGCGAGAGGAGACGAGTGAATTAGCCTTTGGGAATAAACTCGTCGGGGGTCTGATAATGTTCTTGGCGACACCTACTGAGGGGATGGGCTTAAATCAACTGGCGGAGAGCGGTGACACAGAAGACACTCTGGGAGACGTGGACTCGAAGAAACACTCAAGAGTGCCAATTAGCACTGTTTAAACAAGGACACGCAGGCGCGCACACACACACACACACACACACACACACACACACACACACACACACGCGTTTCCTTCTCTGGCAGATGTAATTACCCCTCGGACCACATTGGAGGAGGTCCATAAATTTAAGGGTAAGACTGCCGAGTGAAGCTGATTACCTGAGAGCGAGAGAAGCCCAAACAAGACGACCGCAAACATCTGGTCAGGATGTAAAAAGATCCTCAACACTCAGTGTACATATTTACTATTAAAGCTTCTGAGATGAGAAAGAAATAATATCCTTACATTACTCATTCCTTCACATTTGGTTTGAGATCTGAGGCTTTACTGTGTTGCATTGTTTTTCTATGACATACTTTATATTATCATTTTTACAACTTACTTTACTGAGTTTTTAATGAAATACTGTTACTAATGAGTTTTTATTACATACTCTGACTTTTTTGTCACTTTTACGACGTACTAAACTTTAACTTTTTATGACATACTGTACTATATGACCTTTTATGACTTACTATCACTATGACTTTCAATGACAAAGTACACGGCAACCTTTTAAGATGTCGGGCACTATGCCTTTTTTTTGGCATACTTTATTGATTAGTTTTTTATGAGTTACTATACATGGCATGACATAGTAATTCATTTTAATTAATTTACAAACCCCTGGACTTCAATAGCTCATATGTACGTATTTCTGAAAAATGCATACTATACTATGCCGTTTGTGACCCATTGTGACTTTTTATGACATACTATACTTTGACCTTTTGTCATTTTTATAGCATACTATATTTTAAGTCATGTTCTAGCGGTTCTTCAAGATAAAATGTCTCTGTTACTTTCATATATATATATATACATATAACCGCACACTCAACCTCTGACAAGGACGCAGTCGCATTAAGCCGAAGGTATATGGTTTGATTACATCACCAAGGGCAGAGGAGGAGGAGGAGGAGGAAGGAAAGAGACACTGCGGGCATTATACAAACGAAGAACATCTCCCTCTCAACTCTGAAGCTCTCCGCCAGACAGATGCTTTTTCGTTGTCACTAAGATGCTGTTGGAGTTTATCCATCAACATGTTGCACTGCATCGATTCCTTTTCTTTCTAAAGTGTTTATACACAAAGGCTGATCACTGCATGAAGCCGTGTAATCGGCTGCAGCTCCTGACGGGGCTCGTTTCATCACACAGGGACAATCATCTCCAAAATGCGGCTGCAGGGTTACAACAGAGCGAACAATGTGGGATCGGGGTTTCTTTTATGTCGGGAGACAGACGGAAAGAACAACAGATGTGAAGAGGGAGAGATTGAGAATGAAAGAAAGAGGCCATACTTTCAACTGGAATTGCCTCCGAGCATTTACGGTGATGTGGATGAAGGAAAACAAGCTGATTTAATCGACCGAGATGTCAGTAGTAGTGGTACTAGTTATACTTCGGTGTCAGCCGGGTCTAAAGAAGACCCGGCTTAGGGAGGCGCCGATGCAAACTCAATACCTGGGCTTTGTGTATCGATACCAAGTAGCGCTCTAGTACCATCGTTTAATTAAAACGCCAGGATCATTCCTTCATGTGACATCAGGCTCGACTTAAACATTCCCTTTGTGAAACAAAATGTCACAAATGAACACATAGATAAATAATAAACCTATTTAATTTAAACTCCAGTACATAATGCATATAGTATATTAACATACAATGGATTAGATTGGCCTTATTGAGACCGAGATCCAACCCAGCTATTTGAGTCAATATCAGCCCGGTATCCGATGTCGGTATCGGAGCATCCCGACCCACGCGGTGGGCTAACGTCTCCCTGGCCTTTGGGCTCATCCGGACGAGAACCCACGATGCTCGATCACGACAGGTGAAGTTGGACAGCTGCCCGTGGAGACGTACAGTCACACCTGCCATGCTTGTTTATGTTGACAACAGACGGATTTTCCAATCCCTGCATATGATGAATAATTGGATCCAACCTTAATATGCCAGTCTGCAGCCTACAGTATGGATAGAGTATAAATACCAGGTGTTAAATACCAACGCTGGGGGTGGGTTGTGTGTTACCTGACTTATTCACACATAAACCACATATTGATGGGTATTTTGTTACCTTCAGCATGCCCCAGAAAGACTCAGGAAGATTTCAAGATAATATCTTGCAGCTCTGCTTTGCTTCGCCTGTGTGTGTCCATCCTATGCTTTAGAGTACATTTTAAAACTGTAGTAGGGGTGACCTCTAGCTCCCTCAGAGTGTGCCCCATTTAGGGCGTGAGCCAATGTTTGACTCCGACCCGCTGCTCTCTGCAGAGTGCCATCATCCCCTCTCATGGTATTCTCCAGCTGCACTAATACAAGCAATACAAGAATAATCTAAAAACAAGAAATAAATAAACACCCTGAAAGGATGAGAGTTTATTTTTTCCAAAATTGTCACCAAATCCCACAAAAAAAATCACCCAAACAAACAAAGTGCTCCGTCTCTTAATACGTTTCAACTCTGGCGCACTCACAGCTGTTTTTTTGGTAGCGGATTAATACACACGCTTCAGTGAGTGTTTCCGGCAGCAGGGGGTTCGCTCAAAATAAACTATATTCGTTGTAATGGAGTAACATTATCACTCAGTTCAACACTGCGGCTCATTGACGTGTTAAAAGTGTGCGTTTTAGACGTTTCTGGACGTCAGTTACTTGTAGAATGTAGAATATGGTCAGCCTTGTCCTTTAAAGCCATGATGACAACGTATGAGCCTGAGTGAAGGTAGGGTGACCAGACGTCCTCTTTTTCCAGGACATGGCCTCTTTTCGAGACCTAAAAAAAGCGTCCGGCAGGGATTCCAAAAACGTCCGGGATTTTGCTACGTCGGGGAAAATAGTTATTACCCCCTTACAAGTTTTGGTAATGGTACGTCCGGGAAAATAGTTATTACCCCCTTACAAGTTTTGGAAATGGTATCTCCCTCAAGTTCCACCTTCTTGCGCAAGCTCTGACTGTAGAGAGAACTGTCATTGGTGTAAATGTAAGTTCTACCCCCCCCGCGACGAAGTGTCCTCCTCCTCCCTCTCTCTCTCTCTCTCTCTCTCCACCACTCCACCCCCCCCGGAACGAAGTGTCCTCTTTTTCACAAACTCAAAAATCTGGTCACCCTAGTGAAGGTCTCTGTTTTTTTAGTAGTTGAGGGTAAAAGACAGGGCCTCACCAATTGACTCTGGATCGACCTGGAACAGCTGAGCTAGCTGTTGACCTCCATTTAAGTCTCATTTTAAAATACATTATTTCAGATTTCCCTTCTCGTCTGTTTCTGTCCTCTTAAAAGAAACCCTGGAACATGTGTCTCCACCAGCTGAGACTATGCCACTTGGTGCTGACGTCACCGCAGACGAGCTGAGAAACGAGCTGAGCACAAGCAGATATTGCCCCTAGGGCCCGTCGCTTTGTAGCATTAACTAGTGAGCGTACATCTGAGTCAGAGAGCATAAAAATGAATGGATGCAGTAAAGCGCTGTTACACAACCTTCCATTGGATTTGCTCGGTGACATTACACATCTGAAAGCCTTGTGTGTGTGTGTGTGTGTGTGTGTGTCATCTTGTTTTCTCAGTTTATGGAACAGCTGTGTTGAGGAAGCATCAAGATGCTATAGAAGAGAGGAATTCATATAATGGGATAGGAAGTCAAGATAAGCAATGCAATTTATAACTGTAAGAGCTTAACTGACCAATGTCTGCCTCTTGAAGCTGACCACATGCCCTCCACCTTTTGATCATGAACTACGTAGTATAGCGGGCTGTATCTCTCCTCCCAAAATGATGCAATCAAGCCGCGGAGCATTAATTCACTAGTATGGTAACCTGCAGAGGCGTGTGGATGACGGGCCTCTCCCGCTTTTACCTCTCTGCCTCTTCCTTTCGCACACAAAGATACGATGAGCTATAATAGATGGGCTGCCAGTCTAGAGATGCTGACACATATCCATTTCCCCTGAGATACAAACTACAGCCTATATAGAGTGAGAAACGAGAGTGCGGAGCAGTGGGGAGGAAGGAAGGCAGAGGAGAGAGAAAAGAAGATCAGATAACAAAACCACTGAGGCTCTATGTACCTCGACGCTAACAAAAAGATCCATTAAGTGGCAAAAGAGTGCATCATCACGCTGCAGTTAAAACCACCCTGGAATGCTATGCAAACACTTACTACCTAACAATAGCTACAGAATCCCCAACACTAGCAATTAAAATCCTTGAGATTCAAACAGCTTGTAGTGGAAGAATTCTGAAAGTCACTGGGGCTGCACCAAATGCCTTTTTTTTTTTTTACATTCAAAGATTCTATTGAATTTTTTTCCCGAACAAAGCTTTGGATGTCTTTGAACTATTCGGTGCGGCCTCAAAAAGACACGCTAACAAAACCCGCATTCACACACAGGTCGACAACAGCAGCATTGTAGCCTTTAAAAACTGTGTGCATGAAGTAGAATGCAATGGAAGTTGGTTAAAAAAAAAGCAAGGCATTAACAGCCTGCAGAGAGGAACTGATACTCAAGATTCCATCGGAGCAGCAAGTCATGCCCTTAAGTTACAAATTCACATTAATCCCTGCAACACTCCAGCTATCTATCTCACTCACATGAACACTATCTCTCTCCGGCTCTCCTGCATTCTCTTCCTGCTGCCCACACACACACACACACACACACACACACACACACTCCCCTCAGATGAACACGTGCACCATAGACTGTATAAAGATTGAACGCAGTCTCCAGGTCGTCACCCATAGGTTTCTGAAGAGCTGTTGTGAAGCTCAAAGAAGATGACTAGCAGTTAGCGACCTGAGACGACATCCACCTGTCACTCATGGTGGCGACGCCCCTTCATTATGCTTGACTTTAAGCCTTAATATAATATCAACAGCTGAGTTATAACAATAATTCTGGGGTATTAGCTATAAAGAGCAAAAAACGTTTGTTTTTGTGCCGGGCTGTAAACTTCTATTTCTGACTTAAAGTCGGCCATTTTAAATGGGAATTGTCTTTTTGCCACTTTTGGCTGTATTTGTCATCACCGGAGGTACAGCTGCTTATTGTTGCACACTTCAAAACGGACCATTAAAGCCGTCTTAGTCATGTGGGCAAATTTGCCAAATCAAAAGTGTCTCACCGGGTTTTGATCTCAGACAAACTACTTGAAATTTACCTCCGGGCGTATCGTGAGAAAAGGTTTATTCTCCAACACTGTCATCACGTCAAAACTGTTCATTTTGTCAGCTTACAGTTCAGTAGCAATTGTTAGTGCGCTAACACGCTAAAACTAAGACGCTGAGCATCGTAATCATGCCTG